>JAEVFF010000169.1:113547-176632 GCA_018901945.1 Pugionium dolabratum | reverse complement strand
TTCGATCCATTTGGTGAAATAGTCGGTGAGGAATAGTCGGAATTTTATCCTTTTTGGTCCTCCTGATTCGTGGAGTGGAAGGACTATGTCGATTGACATCTCATGAATGGGTACGGAGCTGAGATGGATGACAACTCTTCTGTTGGTTGGTGAATTATTGGGGCATGTCTTTGGAATTTATCACATTTGCTTGAATAAGTCATGCAGTAGTAACAATTGTTGGCCAAAAGTATCCTTGCTTTTTGATTCGGATGGCTAATGCCCTTCCTCTCGAGTGGTTTCCACAGGAACCTTCGTGGATTTATGCCATGAGATTTAGGGTTTCGTTGCCATGGACGCATTTGAGGTATGGCCCATATATGATTCGTTTGTATAATTCACCATTAATGATACAATATCTGGCGCTTATGGCCTTGAGTTTGCGAGCTTCCCACTTATGAGGTGGTAAGGTGCCATTCTCTATGTACTGTTTTATGGGGTTTCTCCTGTCAATTCCTTGGCTCACGGATTATTTGGTTGAAGGAAGAAGGTTAGTGGCACTGTCTGGAGTTGTTTCTATTTTGGCTACGTCGACCGCTTTTGGTGTGAGCTCTATGCTCGGTCTTTCTATTCCTTCGACGGGAATGATTTTTTTGACCATTGGGTCTGATGTAGAAGCGAGTGCGGCTAATGCTTCAGCCAAAGTATTTTCCCCTCGGGGAATTCTGGTTAGTTCGAATTTGTCGAACTGGCTAGAGAGTTGGAAGAGAATCCTAAGGTAAGCTTTCATTCGCTTGTCTCTAGTTTCGTATTCGCCATGAAATTAGCTGGTGACCAATTGCGAATCGCTGAATGCTGTTAATCGTCGTACTCTGATTCCTAACGCGAGTCTTAGACTGGCTTTTAAGGATTCGTATTCGGCTTCAATATTAGATGCGGGGAAACCGAGTCTGAACGATTGTTCTATTGTTTGGTTTGGTAGGGGATGTCATTTGGATCCCTACTACCAAACCTTGTTTTGAGGGTGCTCCATCGACATAGAGCGTCCAATTGCCGAATTCGTTTTCGCTTCTTTCTTCTTGTGGGTCAGCGATTAATTCGATGAGGAAATCGGCTAAAACTTGTGCCTTAGCACAAGTTTTCGGGTGGTATTCTATGTCGTATTCACTTAACTCTATGGCTCATTTAGCCAAACATCCAGAATGGCTTGGACTATGGAGGATGGTTCGTAAACGTTGTGACGACATTACTACGATCGGATGGGATTGGAATTATGGCCTTAGCTTTCTAGCAGATGTTACTATTGCCAAGGCCAATTTTTCCATTGCAGGAGAGCGAATTTCTGCATCCACTAGCGATTTGCTGACGTAGTATATCGGCTTTTGTATGCCTCGCTCTTCTCTAACTAGTACTCCACTTACCGCATCCTGCGATACGGCGATATACAAGTATAGAGGTTCACTCTCTACCGGTTTTGCGAGTACGGGTGGCTTGGTTAGGTATGCTTTGAGCTATTGGAAAGCAGCTTCGCATGATTCGCTCCAATCAAATGCTCGGTTTCCTTTTAATAGTTGATAAAAGGGGAGGCATTTGTCGGTTGATCGGGATATGAATCTGTTTTCAGCGGCGATTATTCCGGTCAATTTTTGGACCTCCTTCTTGTTTTTAGGAGATGGCATTTCGAGGAATGCGGCGATCTGTTTAGGGTTTGCTTCAATCCCTCTTTCAGTAACCAAATATCCTAAAAATTCTCCGGATGGGACGCCGAACGAGCATTTCGTGGGATTTAACTTCATCCCGTATTCGTTATGAATGGCAAAACACTCTTTTAACTGCAAGACGTGGTCGCATTCTTTTGCGGATTTTACCAACATGTCGTCGATGTAAACTTCCATGGTTTTGCCTAATTGACTAGCAAACATTTTGTTCGTTGGTAAGTAGCTCCGGCATTTTTTAAACCGAAAGGCATTAATTTATAGCAATAAGTTCCTTGGTCGGTAATGAATGCGGTCTTTTCTTGATCATCCGGATTCATCAGGATTTGATTATATCTAGAGAAAGCGTCCATAAAGGATAGAAGTTGATGGCCTGCCGTTGCTTCTACGAGGCGATCGATATGCGGTAAAGGAAAGCTATCCTTTGGGCAAGCTTTATTCAGATCGGTGAAGTCGATACAGACTCGCCATTTTCCATTTTTCTTCTTTACGATGAACGGATTGGCTAGCCATTCAGGGTATTTTACTTCTCGCTTTGACCCGATTTTCAGCAACCTGTCGACTTCGTCATTTACTGCTTTGGTTCTTTCTGTCCCAAGCTTCCTGCGTTTTCGCTTTATAGGTCTAAACGTAGGGTCTACATTTAATTCGTGGGACGTGACGTCTATGCTTATCCCTTGCATATCGTCTGATGACCATGCGAATGTGCCTTGTTTTCTTTTAAGAAAGAAACGAGCTCTTCCTTAATATTATCTTTAAGGTTTGCTCCGATGCATACGCAGCGGTCTGGATGATTTTCGTCGATGCCCACCTCGACGATGAGTCCGGGCTTAGGACTCAGGTCTTTGGTTGCTAGTGTATCGCTTTTCTGTAATTGCTATTGGAGGGTGGTTACGGATTGCTTGTAACCACCTAAATAGCATTTGCACAATGCTCGCTGACTTCCACGAATGGTTTTTATACCGTTTTAGACGGAAATTTGAGGCATTGGTGGTAAGTCGAGGGGACTGGTGTCATAGCGTGTAGCCATGGTCTCCCTAGGATTGCGTTAAATTGAGCGGGTCGGTCTACAACGACAAACTCGACCATCATCATTTCTCCACATGCATTTATAGGGAGTTCGATGGTTCCGAGAGATAGTGTTGTTTCTCCGGCAAATCTGGTGAGAGAGGTCTTGTCGCCGATGATATCTTTACCGTCGATGCCCATTCTTCTCACGGCGTCGTAAAAAATAAGATCTACTGAGCTACAAGTGTCGATCATGACTCTAGACAGCTCGAATTCGCCCACATCTAGCCTAATAACGAGCGCATCGTCATGGGGCATATCAAGAGATCGGGTTTCATTTTCCCAGAACGTAACTGTTCCTTCAGGTACGGAGGGTAGTGCGTTTTCTGCTATGTCGTCTTTGGCTTGGCGTTGGTATGAATTAATCGAGTTGATCGAATTTCGGGAAAATTTTGACCCTCCATAGATGAAATCTATTCTTTTTCGAATAGAGTCATCTTCTGAGTTGATCAAACTGGTTAAATCCATTTCGTTGAATAGTGTCTACTCGTCCTGGGAGGAATGAGGACTTGTTTCAGCGGAATCGGATTCAGGTATTCTGATAATTTTATCAGGGTGGCTGGCGTTTGGAGCGATTTTACATTGCTTCAAGCGCCTAATGATCATGTCGTAAGTTGTAGCTTGCGGCGTTGTTACTTGGTATGCTTCTTTGCACAGACGGGACCATTTTGATTTCTTTGGGATATGGAGTGGTAACACAACCTTATCCCTAGACCCTCCGCACATACTTAGTTTTGAAAAAAATAATTCTATTCTATTTTTCTGGGTGAGAGGGGGAGAATCCTCGTTTTTATCTAGGGATCTTTCTCTCTTTTCGGAGGATTTATCTTTTGCGTATTTGGTCTGCCTCGGATTATTTCTCGATTTCGCATCTTCGAGGTCCAGATCAATATTTTTGAGTTCTCCTGCTTGTAACTTTGCTGCTAGCAAGCGACCGACTCGGCGAAATTCTTTGGTTAAATGGCCATGTCGTTTATAGTTTAAGCAGTATTTTTTCGGATCGAAATCGCTATTTTTTGCCGATTCAGATCTGCTTACCGCATACGCGTGTTGGCCTTGACCTGCTTTAAAACCTTCTTTTTAAAAGGTTTATCCCCATTACACGATTTGGTTTGGGGTTTACTTGATGAGGCTTTGTCATCATCGTGGAGCTTCCTTAATGCTTCCATCTCTTCTTCGGCGACTGCTCATCGTGATGCGTAATTTAAGGCGTCGTCGAGGGTCGTGGGTTGGTGCACGGTCAGTTCTTGACGGAATGTGGATTTATACCACAGTCCATTCCTGAATGCTGCCAAAGCGACATCATCGTTTATAGTTGTTATCCTAGCTTTGATATCTTTGAACCTAGTGATGAAAGCTCTTAGGGATTCATTGGGTTTTTGAGATAGCGTCAAGAGGTCCGCTTCAGATGCTTGAGCTTCGATAAATATTGGATATTGCTTCAAGAATGCGGACACTAACTGGTTGAAATTGCCGAGAGATCCTTCTTCTAAGCCGGCGAACCACTCTAAAGCGGCACCATTTAGGTTTTTGGCGAAGAATCGACAATAACCTGCTTCTTTTTTCTCAACCGTGAGGTGGACTTTGCTATAGCTAAGCGGAAAGCTCTGATATGAGAATTTGGATCTGAATTTCCTTCGTATACCGGGAATTGGATTTTGCCCATATCTCTGATATGTGCATTAGCTATCTGATCGGTAAATGGAGTCCGGCGGGTTTTTTCGATCACGCCATCGATATCTAGAACTGAGCTCGTAGCTCTATGCACACGTGAGCTCACGAGTCTGAACTCTTCTTTGGTATCGTCGACATATCTCCTCAAAGCTTCGAGATTAGAGTCGAACTGCGGTTCCAGACCGCGGTTCGATGAACTCAGCACCAGAGGAGAATACTGATTTGGGCTAGGGACTGGTTCGCCGGGAGCTCGAGAGCTCGAAGCGAAAGCTGAAGCACCAAACCAACGATGCCCAACAGGCTTGCATCCAGGAGGAAATGGAGGTGGAGACGGCAATCTGGTCAGCCCAGTTCAATCTGCAGAGTCTCCAAGAATTGAGATCGTTGGAGCAGACGTGCTGATTAATCCCGGATTTTGCCGGATCGGTGCGATAGGCACGATCTGGGATACAGCGGGCAGATTGGGATTCGGGGTATAGATACCCGAGAAATCCAATCGAGTTCTGGTAGGGGGCGCGAGCTCATTTCTTCCCGGGAAGAGGGGGGCTACTGACGAGCTCGACGGTCCATGGGCTGGATTTGAAGTTCGCTCGAGCAATCGAGTGAGTTCTTGTTCCTGCCTATCGAGTCGCGACATTAGGGTTCGTGCGGCTGCTTCTTGTGTCGAAGTCAAGCTGATCAGTGTACTGACCATACTTTTAAGTTCGGCGAGCTCGTCAGGTCGAGCTGGTTAATTTTCTTCGACTGTGGGTCGACCTGAATCTGAGGTTGACCCACGCGCTGTTTCTAGACGGATCTAGGTAGTTGCAGGTCGGCTAGCGACATCGACGGGGACTACCGATGTCGAAGTCGCGATCGGGCGACGCAGTGGTGCTTGAGGTGTGGTGACTACCGTAGAGGTAGTCTGGGATTAGGGTGTGAAGCCCTGATCCAGGCGTGGTGGGCTGATCTACCGAGCTGGTGACTACAGGAGTCGAAGTCGATATGATCGGGGACAAGGTATCACCGGACTGCGATGCCATGAGTAGAGCTGATTGAGGTTTTTTTTTTGAGGAATTTTTATCGAAATCCCCACAGACAGTGCCAAAATGTGGATGTCAGAATGCACACCCTTGATGGTATTGATTGAATAAAGATTGGGAGAATGTTAATCGAACTTGAACTCAAAGTGAGAGAGCAACTGATCTATTAACTTTGTATACTTTTGGTTACAATTGGGGAAATACGGCTAGGGTTTTTTCCGTGAGCCATTTCCCTTTTTTATATATGAGATAACAACGGTTTTTACTTATATTCCGTGATCTTCGCACATTAATTCTTCATGATTTCCACATTTTGTTCCAGCGAACTCGAGATTTGACTTCGATTGTTCGTTTCATTACTCTTGTCGTTTAGTTGTCGGACTGGGCCGACGAAGTGAGATTCAACGATGGGCCTTGATATGAGCCCATGAGGACAGACGGATTCAGTTCGATGAATCCATCTCCAACAATTCTGAGCTCTAAATCAAAAGTTACAGACGATTTAGGGTGGACATATCAAGTTGATCGGCCAGTTAATATGATCACTCTGAACTGATTTTTGAGTAAAAGTTCATAAATGATGTATAATGCATGGCTTCACCCAGTTTGGGACAGATTGTATTATTTGGATGCTTTGTTGTATCTATTTCTGTCTCAAAATTTGTCATAATATAGAAAATTGAGCTACCTTAACGTGGACATTGGATTCGTGTCATTCTGAGCTATAAATCAAAAGTTACAAACGATTTAGTGCTGAAATGTCAAGTTGATCGGTTAGTTAAAATGATAATTCTAAACTGATCATTGATGCTTGTTGAGTAATGGCTTATAAATGAAGCACAATGCATGGTATCACGCAGTTTTGAATATATTGGATTACTTGGATGCTTTGTTGTATCTATTTCTGTCTCAAATTTTGTCACCTTATAGAAAATTGAGCTAGCTTAATGTGAGTTTTGGATGTATGTTATTCTGAGTTCTAAATCAAAAGTTACTGACGATTTATTGCGTACATGTCAAGTTGATCGACTCGTTAAAATGATCATTCTTCACTTATCATTAATGCTCGTTGAGTAGAGGCTTATAAATGAATCACAATACATGGCATCACGCAGTTTTAGATATATTAGATTACTTGGATGCTCTGTAGTATCTATTTCTGCCTCAAAATTAGTCAAAACATAGAAAATTGAGTTAGCTTAAGGTGGACTTTTGATGTGTGCATTCTAAGCTATAAATTAAAAGCTACAGACTATTTAATGCAGACATGTTTAATTTATCGGCCAATTAAAATTATTATTCTTAACTGATCATTAGTGCTCATTGAGTAGAGGTTATAAATGACGCATAATGCATGGCATCATTAAGTTTGGGATAAACTGGATAACTTGGAAGCTTTTTCAAATCTATTTATGTCTCAAATTTTGTCACAATATAGAAACTTGAGCTAGCTTAACGTAGACATTGGATTCCTGTCATTCTTCGCTCTAAATCAAAAGTTTTGGACAATTTAGTGCATGCATGTCAAGTTTATCGGCCAGTTAATATGATCATTCTAAACTGACCACTGGTGAACATTGAGTAAAGGCTTATAAATGAAGCATAATGCATGGCATCACGTATTTTGGGATAGATTGGATTATTTGGATGCTTTGTCGTATCTATTTCTGTCTCAAAAATTGTCACAATATAAAAAATTGGCATAGCTTAACGTGCGCATTGGATTCGTATCATTGTAAGCTATAAATCAAAAGTTTCGGATGAATTAGTGCAGATATGTCAAGTTGATTGAACAGTTAAAATGATCATTGATGATCATTGAGTAAAGGTTTATAAATGAAGCACAATTCATGACATCACATAATTTTAGATAGATTGAGTAACTTGGATGTTTTTTGTATCAATTTATGTCTCAAATTTGGTCACAATATAGAAACTTGAGCTAGTTTAACATGGGCTATGCATTCGTGTCATTCTAAGATCTAAATCAAAAGTTACAGACAATTTAGTGCAGACACGTCAAGTTGATTGGCCAGTTAATATGATCATTCTAAACTGATCATTGGTGCTCATTAAGTAAATGCTTATAAATGAAGCATAATGCATGGCATCATGCGTTTTGGAATAGATTGGATTACTTGGATGCATTATCGTATCTATTTCAATCTCAAAATTTGTCACAATATAGAAAATTGAGCTAGCTTGACGAGGGCATTTGATTCATGTCATTCTGAGGAATAAATCAAAACTTTAAGGACGATTTAATGCATACGTGTCAAGTTGATCGGCTAGTTAAAATGATCATTCCAAACGGATCATTGATACTCGTTGGTAAAGGCTTATAAATGAACAATAATGCATGGCATCATGTAGTTTGGAATAGATTGGATAGCTTGGACGCTTTTACGTGTCTATTTCTGTTTCAAAATTTGTCACAATATAGAAAATTGAGCTAGCTTAACATCGGCACTAGATTCGTGTCATTCTAAGCTTTAAATCAAAAGTTACACACAGTTTAGTGCCAACATGTAAATTTGATCGGCCAGTTTAAATTGTCATTCTAAACTTATCATTGATGATGATTAAGTAAAGATTTATAAATGAAGCACCATCCATGACATCATGCAGTTTTGGATAGATTGGATAACTTGGACGCTTTCTCGTATCTATTTCTATTTCAAAATTTGTCACAATAAAGAAACTTGAGCTAGCCTAATGTGGACATTGGATTTGTGTCATTATGAGCTCTAAATCAAAAATTACGGATAAATTAGTGCACTCATGTCAAGTTGATTGGCCATTTAATATGATCATTCTAAACTGATCATTGGTGCTCATTAAGTAAAGGCTTATAAATGAAGCATAATGCATGGCATCACGCATTTTGGGATAGCTTGGATTACTTGGATGTTTTGTCGTATCTATTTCTGTCTCAAAATTTGTCACAATATAAAAATTGAGCTAGCTTAACGTGGACATTGGATTCGTGTCATTCAAAGCTATAAATCAAAACTTAAAGACGATTTAGTGCAGACATGTCAAGTTGATCGGCAAGTTAAAACGATCATTCTAAACTGATCATTGATACTCGTTGAGTAGAGGCTTATAAATGAAGCATAATACATGGCATCACGGAGCTTAGGATAGATTGGATAAGTTGGACTCATTTTCATATATATATCTCTGTCTCAAAATTTGTCACAATATAGAAAATTGAGCTAGCTTAACGTCGGCATTGGATTTGTGTCATTCTAAGCTTTAAATCAAAAGTTACGGACGATTTAGTGCCAACATGTCAAGTTGATCGGCTAGTTTAAATTGTCATTCTAAACTTATCATTGATGATGATTAAGTACAGATTTATAAATGAAGCACCATCCATGACATAATGCAGTTTTGGATAGATTGGATAACTTGGACGCTTTTTTGTATCAATTTCTATTCCAAAATTTGTCACAATAAAGAAACTTGAGCTAGCCTAACGTGGACATTGAATTCGTGTCATTATGAGCTCTAAATCAGAAGTTATAGATAATGTAGTGCCCTCATGTCAAGTTGATCGGCAT
Organism: Pugionium dolabratum; assembly: GCA_018901945.1. Lineage (NCBI taxonomy): Eukaryota > Viridiplantae > Streptophyta > Magnoliopsida > Brassicales > Brassicaceae > Pugionium > Pugionium dolabratum. Next base: position 167,608 of record JAEVFF010000169.1, on the reverse strand, counting down.
TTAATACGATCATTCTAAACTGATCATTGGTGCTCATTAAGTAAAGGCTTATAAATGAAGCATAATGCATGGCATCACGCATTTTGGGATAGCTTGGATTACTTGGATGTCTTGTCATATCTATTTTTGTCTCAAAATTTGTTAGAATATAAAACATTGAGCTAGCTTAACGTGGGTATTGGATTCGTGTCATTCAGAGCTATAAATCAAAACTTAAAGACGATTTAGTGCAGAGATGTCAAGTTGATCGGCAAGTTAAAACTATCATTCTAAACGGATCATTGATACTCGTTGAGTAGACGCTTATAAATGAAGCATAATACATAGCATCACGGAGTTTAGGATGGATTGGATAACTTGGACACTTTTTCGTATATAATTCTGTCTCAAAGTTTGTCACCATATAATAATTTGAGTTAGCTTAACGGGGACATTAGATTTGTGTCATTCTGAGCTCTAAATCAAAAGTTACGAAACATTTAGTGCATACATGTCAAGTTAATCGGCTAGTTAATATGATCATTCTAAACTAATCATTGATACTCATTGATTAAATGAATATAAATGAAGCATAATGCATGGCATCATACTTTTTTGGATAGATTGAATTATTTGGAGCGTTTTTAATATATAGTTTTCTCTCAAAATTTATCAGAATATAGAAAAATGAGCTAGCTTAACGTGGGCATTGGATTCGTGTTATTCTAAGCTATAAATCAAAAATGACAGATGATTTATTGTAGACATGTCAAGTTGATTCGACAGTTAAAATGATCATTCAAAACTGATCATTGATACTCGTTAGAGGCTTATAAGTGAAACATAACATATGGCATCACGGAGTTTGGGATAGATTGGATAACTTGGACACTTTTTTGTATCTATTTTTTTCAAAGTTTGTCACCATATAGAAACTTGAGCTAGCTTAACGTGAGCATTGGATTCGTGTCATTCTGAGCTCTAAATCAAAAGTTACCAAAAATTTAGTGCACACATGTCTAGTTGATCAGCCAGTTAATATGATCATTCTAAAATGATCATTGGTGCCATTGAGTAAAGGCATATAAATGAATCATAATGCATGGCATCACACATTTTGGGATAGATTGAATTACTTGGAGGCTTTGTCGTATCTATTTTTGTATCAAAATTTATCATAATATAGAAAATTGAGCTAGCTTAACGTGGGCATTGGATTCGTGTCATTCTAAGATATAAATCTAAAGTTACAGACGATTTAGTCTAGACATGTCAAGTTGATCGGCCAATTAAAATGATCATTTAAACTGATCATTGATGATCATTAAGTAAAGGTGTATAAATGATGCACAATGCATAACGTCATGCAATTTTGGATAGATTGGATAACTTGGACACTTCATCGTATCTATTTCTATTTCAAATTTTGTTAGAATATAGAAACTTGAGGTAGCATAACGTGGGCATTGGATTGGTATCATTCTTAATTCTAAATCAAAAGTTACAAAACATTTAGTGTAGACATGTCAAGTTCATCGTCTAGTTAATATGATCATTCTAAACAGATCATTGGTGTTTATTGCGTAAAGGCTTATAAATGAAGCATAATGCATGGCATCACGCATTTTGTGATAGATTGAATTACTTGGATGCTTTTTCGTATCTATTTCTGTCTCAAAATTTGCCACAATATAGAAAATTGAACTAGCTTATCGTGAGCATTGGATTCGTGTCATTCTAAACTATAAATCAAATATTACGGACGATTTAGACATATATATCAAGTTGATCGGCTAGTTAAAATGATCATTCAAAACTGATCATTGATGAGCACTCAGTAAAGGTTTATAAGTGAAGCACAATGCATGACATCATGCAGTTTTGGATAGATTGGGTAACTTGGACGCTTTTTCATATCTATTTTTGTGTCAAATTTTGTGACCATATAGAAACTTGATCCTGCTTAACGTGGGTATTAGATTCGTGTCATCCTGAGCTGTAAATAAAAGTTTATGAAAAATTTAGTGCATACATGTCAAGTTGATCGCCCAGTTAATATGATCATTCTAAACTGATCATTGGTGCTCATTAAGTAAAGGCTTATAAATGATGTATAGTGCATGGCATCACGATGGGATAGATTGAATTACTTGGATGCTTTGTCGTATCTATTTCTGTCTCAAAATTTGTAACAATATTGAAAATTGAGTTAGCTTAACGTGGGCATTAGATTGTCATTCTAAGCTATAAATCAAAAGTTACGGATGATTTAGTGCAAATATGTCAAATTGATCGGCCTGTTAAAAAGATTATTCTAAACTTATCATTGATGATCATTCAGTAAAGATTTATAAATGAAACACAATGCATGACATCATGCAGCTTTGGATAGATTGGATAAATTGGACGCTTTTATGTGTCTATTTATGTTTGAAATTTTGTGACAATATAGAAACTTGAGCTAGCTTAATGTGGGCATTGGCTTCGCGGCATTCTAAGCTTTAAATTTAAAGTTAGGGACAATTTAATACAGACATGTCAAGTTGATCGGCCAGTTAATATGATCATTCTAAACTGATCATTGGTGCTCATTAAGTAAAAGCTTATAAATGAAGCATAATCCATGACATCACACATTTTGGGATAGATTGGATTATTTGGAAGTTTTTTTGAATGTATTTCTATCTCAAAATTTGTCACAATATAGAAAATTTAGCTAGCTTAACGAGGGCACTGGATTCGTGTCATTTTGAGCTATAAAACAAAACTGAAGGACGATTTATTGCAGACATGCCAAGTTGATCGGCCAGTTAAAACGATAATTCTAAATGGATCATTGATACTCGTTGAGTAGAGGCTTATAAATGAAACATAATACATTGTATCACGAAGTTTGGTATAGTCTGGAAAATTTCGACGCTTTTTCGCATTTATATCTGTCTCAAATTTTGTCACCATATAAAAACTTGAGCTAGCTTAACGTGTACACAGGATTCGGTCATTCTGAGCTCAAAATCAAATGTTACGAAAAAAATTATTGCAGACATGTCAAATTGATCGGCCAGTTAATGAGATCATTCTAAACTGATCATTGGTGGTCATTGAGTAAAGGCTTATAAATGAAGCATAATGGATGTCATCACACATTTTGGGATAGATTGAATTACTTGGATGGTTTGTCTTATCTATTTTGGTCTTAAAATTTGTCACAATATATAAAATTGAGCTAGCTTAACTTGGGCATTGGATTCGTGTCACGATTTAATGCCGACATGTCAAGTTGATCGACCAGCTAAAATGATCATTCTGAACTGATAATTGATGCTCATTGAGTAAGGGCTTATAAATGAAGCACAATGCATGATATCGCACAGTTTTGGATAGATTGGATTACTTGGATGCTTTGACGTACCTATTTTTGTCTCAAATTTTGTCACAATATATAAAATTGAGCTAGCTTAACGTGATGATTGGATTCGTGTGATTCTGAGCTATAAATCAAAAGTTACGGACGATTTAGTATAGACATGTCAAGTTGATCTACCAGTTATAATGATTATTCTAAACTGATCATTGATGCTCATTGAGCAAGGGCTTATAAATGAAGCACAGTGCATGACATCACGCAGTTTTGGATAGACTGGATTACTTGGATGCCTTGTCGTAAATCTTTTTTTGTTTCAAATTTTGTCACAATATAGAAAATTGAGCTAGCTTAACGTGGGCTTTGGATTCGTTTCATTTTGAGCTCTAAATAAAAAGTTATGGACGATTTAGTGCATACATGTCAAGGTTATCGGCGAGTTAATTTGATCATTGTTAAATGATGATTGGTTCTCATTGAGTAAAGGCTTCTAAATGAAGCATAATGCATGACATCAGACAGTTCTGGATAGATTGGATAACTTGGATGCTTTTTCGTATCTATATCAGTTTCAAACTTTTGTAACAATATGGCAACTTGAGCTAACTTAACGTGGGCATCGGATTCGTGTTATTCGGAGCTCTAAATCAAAAGTTACAAAAAATTTAGTGCAGACATGTCAAGTTGATTGACCAGTTAATATGATCATTCTAAACTGATCGTTGGTGCACATTGAGTAAAGTCTTATAAATGAAGCATAATGCAGTGCATCACGCATTGCGGGATAGATTGGATAACTTAGTTGCTTTGTCGTAACTATTTTTGTTTCAAAAATTTGTCACAATATAGGAACTTGAGCTAGGTTAACGTGGGCATTGGATTTGAGTCATTCTGAGTTATAAATCAAAAGTTACGGACGATTTAGTGCAAACATGTCAAGGTTATCGGCCAATTAAAATGATCATTCTTAACTGATCATTGGTGCTTCATGAGTTGAGGCTTATAAATAAAGCATAATACATGGCATCACGCAGTTCGGGATAAATTGGATAAGTTTGTTACTTTGTCCTATCTATTCCTGTCTCACAATTTGTCACAATATAGAAACTTGTGCTATCTTAACGTGGGCATTGGACTCGTGTCATTCAGAGCTCTTAATCAAAAGTTACAGACAATTTAGTGGAAACCTGTCATTGTTATCAGCCATTTAATTTGATCATTATAAACTGATCATTGGTGCTCATTGAGCAAAGGCTTATAAATGAAGTATAATGCATTGCATCACGAATTTTGGGATATATTTGATTACTTGGATGATTTGTCGTATCTGTTTCTTTATCAAATTTTTCCACAATATAGAAAATTGAGCTACCTTAACGTGGGTATTGGATTCGTGTTATTCTGAGCTATAAATCAAAAGTTATGCACGATTTAGTGCAGACATGTCAAGTTGATCAACCAGTTAAAATGATCATTCTAAACTGATCATTGAAGCTCATTGAGTAAAGGCTTATAAATGAAGCACAATGCATGACATCACCCAGTTATGGATAGATTGGATTAATTGGATGCTTTGTCGTATCTGTTTCTGTCTCAAATTTTGTAACAATATAGAAAATTGAGCTAGCTTAACGTGGGCTTTGGATTTGTGTCATTCTAAATTATAAATCAAAAGTTACGGACGATTTAGTGCGGACATGTCAAGTTGATTGAAATTTAAAACGATCATTCTAAAATTATCATTGGTGCTCATTGAGTAAAGGCTTATAAGTGAAAAATAATGCATAGCATCACGCATTTTGGGATAGATTTGAATACTTGAATGCTTTGTTGTATCTCTTTATGTATCAAAATTTGTCACAATATAGAAAATTGAGCTAGCTTGACGTGGGCATTGGATTCGTGTCATTCTGAGCTATAAATCAAAAGTTACGGACGATTTAGTGTAGACATTTCAAGTTGATCGATAAGTTGAAATGATCATGCTAAACTGATCATTGATACTCATTGAGTAAAGGCTTATAAATGAAGCAAAATGCATGGCATCACATAGTTTTGGATAGATTGGATTACTTGGACGCTTTCTCGTATCTATTCCGGTCTCAAATTTTGTCACAATATAGAAACTTGAGCAAGCTTACGTGGGCATTGGATTTGTGTCATTCTGAGCTCTAAATAACAAGTTATGGACGATTTAGTGCAGACATGTCAAGGTTATCGGCCAGTTAATTTGATCATTCTAAACTGATCATTGATGCTCATTGAGTAAGGGCTTATAAATGAAGCATAATGCATGACATCACGCAGTTTTGGATAGATTGGATTACTTGGACGCTTTGACGTATCTATTTTTTGTTTCAAATTTTGACACAATATACAAAATTTAGCTAGCTTAACTTGGGCTTTGAATTTGTGTCATTCAGAGCTGTAAATAAAAAGTTACGGACGATTTAGTGCAGACATTTTAAGTTGATCGACCACTTAAAATGATCATGCTAAATTGATCATTGATGCTCATTCTGTAAAGGCTTATAAATGAAGCACAATGCATGGCATCACATAGTTTAAGATAGATTGGATTACTTGGACGCTTTGTCTTATCTATTTATGTCTAAAATTTTGTCACAATATAGAAACTTGAGCAAGCTTAACGTGGGCATTGGATTTGTGTCATTCTGAGCTCTAAATAACAAGTTATTGACGATTTAATGGAGATATGTTGAGGTTATCGGCCAGTTAATTTGATCATTCTAAACTAATCACTGATGCTCATTGAGTAAGGGTTTTGGATAGATTGGATTACTTGGACACTTTGACGTATCTATTTTTGTTTCAAATTTTGTCGCAATATAGAAAATTGAGCTACCTTAACGTGGGCTTTGAATTTATGTCATTCTGAGCTCTAAATCAAAAGTTACATACGAATGAGTGCGGATATGTTAAATTGATCGGCTAGTTAAAATGATCATTCTTAACTGATCATTGGTGCTCATTTAGTTGAGGCTTATAAATGAAGCATAATGCATTGCTTCACGATGTTCGGGATAGATTAGATAACTTAGACGCTTTGTCGTATCTTTTTCGGTCTCAAATTTTTTCACAATATATAAACTTGAGATATCTTTATGTGGGCATTGGATTCGTGTCATTCTAAGCTCTAAATCCAAAAATTACACCCGATTTAGTGCAAAAATGTCAAAGTTATCGACCAGTTAATTTGATCATTCTAAACTGATCATTGTTGCTCATTGAGTAAAGGCTTACAAATGAAGCATAATGCATGGCATCACCCATTCTGGGATAGATTTTATTACTTGGATGCTTTGACGCATCTGTTTCTAAATCAAAATTTGTCACAATATAGAAAATTGAACTAGCTTAACGTGGGAATTGGATTCGCGCTATTCCGAGCAATAAATCAAAAGTTACGGACGATTTAGTGTAGACATTTCAAGGTGATCGATGAGTTAAAATGATCATGCTAAACTGATCATTGATACTCATTGAGTAAAGGCTTATAAATGAAACAGAATTCATGGCATCACATAGTTTTGGATAGATTGGATTACTTGGACGCGTTTTTTCGTATCTATTTCTGTCTCAAATTTTGTCACAATATAGAAACTTGAGCAAGCTTAACGTGGGCATTGGATTTGTGTCATTCTGAGCTCTAAATAAAAAGTTATGGACGATTTAGTGTAGACATATCAAGGTTATCGGCCAGTTATTTTGATCGTTCTAAATGATCATTGATGCTCATTAAGTAAGGTCTTATAAATGGCACAATCCATGACATCACGCAGTTTTGGATAGATTGTATTACTTGGATGCTTTGACATATCTTTTTTTGTTTCCAATTTCGTCACTATCTAGAAAATTGACCTAGCTTAACGTGCGCTTTGAATTTGTGTCATTCTGAGCTCTAAATCAAAAGTTACGGATGAATTAGTGCGGACATGTCAAGTTGATCGGCCGGTTAAAACGATCATTGTTAACAGGTGCTCATTGAGTTGAGGCTTATAAATGAAGCATAATGCATTTCATCATGCCGTTCGTAATATATTCGATAACTTGGTAGCTTTGTCATACCTATTTCAGTCTCAAAATTTGTCACAATATTGGAACTTAAGCTAGCTTAACGTGGGCATTGGATTCGTGTCATTCTAAGCTATAAATCAAAAGTTACTGAAGATTTAGTGCAAACATGTCAAGGTTATCGACCAGTTAATTTGATCATTCTAAACTGATCATTGGTGCTCATTGAGTAAAGGCTTACAAATGAAGCATAATGCCTGGTATCACGCATTTTAAAATAGATTTTATTACTGGGATGCTTTGTCGTATCTGTTTCTGTATCAAAAAATTTCATAACATAGAAAATTGAACTAGATTAAAGTGGGCATTAGATTCGTGTTATTCTGAGCTATAAATCAAAAGTTATGGAGGATTTAGTGAAGACATGTCATGTTGAACGACCAGTTAAAATAATCATTCTAAACTGATCCTTGATGCTCATTTAGTAAAGACTTATAAATGAAGCACAATGCATAACATCACACAGTTATGGATAGATTGGATTAATTGGATGCTTTGTCGTATCTATTTCTGTCTCAAATTTTACCACAATATAGAAAATGAGCTAGCTTAATGTGGGCTATGGATTTGTGTCATTTTAAACTATAAATCAAAAGTTATACACGATTTACAACGCACATGCCAAGTTGATCGGCCATTTAAAATGATCATTCTTATATGATCATTGGTGCTCATTGACTAAAGGCTTATAACTGAAGCATAATGCAGTGCATCATGCATTTTGGGATAGATTGTATAACTTGGTTGCTTTGGCGTAACTATTTCTACCTCAAAAATTTTCATGATATAGGAACTTGAGCTAGCTTAAGGGGGGCATTGGATTCGTGTCATTCTGAGCTATAAATCAAAAGTTACTAACAATTTAGTGCAAACATGTCACGGTTATCGGTCAGTTGATTTGATCATTCTAAACTGATCATTGGCGCTTATTGAGTAAAGGCATATAAATGAAGCATAATACATGTCATCAAGCATTTAGGGATAGATTTGATTACTTGGATGCTTTGTCCTATCTCTTTCTATTTCAGCAGCACAAGAATTATGCAAATGATACTTTTCTTCATCCGAGACGTCAAGGAAACTCGACATGGTAAATTAATTTTTTATAAATATATTTAAAATAATTATTTTAATGTTATTCTATGATTATATTTAAAATATTTACTTAAACGCTATTGTAATAAAACTTTGTAGGTTTGGTATTTCAAACAATGGAATAAACAAATCTATATTAAAAATGCTTCATTCTCCTTTGAACAAACCATATACCAAATTTCAAGATATTCCGTACAAAGAATGTCAGATTTGGTTCAGGACGTTTGCGGTATGTTATTTAAATTTTAAATATATAATTATTTTAAATAGTTTTTAATAATATTTTTTAGTAATATATACTAAAATTTCGCAACAAGAATTTACATGGGATCCCATGAACACAAAATTGGTGGAAGAAGCTTTCGAAAAAGAGGCTGCAGTACAATTTTCCCGCCACATGAACGAGTGGAAACAAAAATGGAAAAAGGGAAAAGATCAACCAAGAGGGTTGAATGAATCGGTGTGGAACGACTTTATTTGTTATTGGGGATCTTCCAGCGCTGAGATCATCTCGAAAACTAATTCGGGAAACCGGAAGAGCGACCGAGGAGGCAAAGGCATTTATATTCACAATGCTGGATTGACTAGTTTTCTCAGACGAGCCGATCAATTGGTAAATTAATTATTATATTAATTATTTATTATTATTTAAAAATTTTAAAATTATTAATTTAGAATTTTTTTATTTTTAGGCACAAGAAATTGGAGCGCCTCCAGATCACTTGCAACTTCTCGAGGCCGTCCACACAAACAAAAAGACTGGTCGTATCCAAGATGGTCTCGTTAGTGAGATCATCGAAAAAGTAAAAAAGAAAAAAAGTGATATTCTAACCCAGCAATCTCAAGTTGGTTCTTCATCTTCGGTCGCTGAATTGCCGCGTTCTGAGATTAACCGTCTCGTTCTTGATGTAAGTTTTTTTTAAATATATAATTAATATTATAATAATTTTTATTAAATTTTTTAATAATATTTCTTATTTTTACAGGAAGTACCATTTTCAAAGGGTCGTCATCCAGGACTCGGGAGAGTTGCAGATACTGGTGGCGCAACATCTGCAGTTAGAAACGAAGGAAAATGAACAGTTAAAAGAAGAAATGGCGTCCATGAAAATAGAGATGAATAATCTCAAAAACTTTGTAGAAATGATAAAAAATAAATTGCCTGATGACTTTTTTTCTCCTCCTTCTCCTCCTGCTCCTCCTTTGTAATTTGTAATTTAAAATAAATGTTTAATAATATTTATATTTATAATATTATTTTTATTAATTATATGATTATTTCTAAAAATATTAATTTAAATTTTAAAATAAAAATTTATTAATTTAATTTTAAATTTATTTTTTTAATATTTATATTTTAAAAATATTTAATTAAAAATAATTAAATATTTTTAAAATATAAATATTAAAAAAGAAATTTTTTATTTTTTCAATTATTTAGTTTTTCCGACGGATTAGGTCGTCGGAAATTGCCGACGGACGAAGCCGTCGGAAATTGCCGACGGACGAAGCCGTCAGAAATTGCCAACAGACGAAGCCGTCGGAAATGTGGTGCGATATCCTGACGGTTATAAACCGTCGGGAAATATCATCGGACAAAATTCCCGACGGCAGAAGTCATCGGAAAAAGCCCTCGATAATTCATCAGAAATTCCCGATGGCTGCGGACCATCGAATATCCGTCGGTACTCTCCGACGGACCCTTGCCATCGCAAATCAGTCGGCATATTCCAACGGCGTATTTAATCGCCAATCTATTGGAAATTCCCGATAACTTCCCGACGGAAACGAATTTCCGACGAAATAGTCCCGACGGACTATTTTCGTCGGAAAGTTGTCGAGAAACGGTTTTACCGACGTTTTTCCGATGGATATGGCCGTCGGAAATACGATGTTTTCTTGTAGTGTTACGGACGAATTAGCGCGCACATGTCAAGTTGATCGGCCAATTAAAATGATCATTCTTAACTATTCATTGGAGCTCATTGAGTTGAGGCTTATAAATGAAGCATAATGCATTGTATCACACCGTTCGGGACAGATTGGATAACTTGGATGCTTTGTCGTATCTTTTTCCATCTCAAATTTTGTCACAATATAGAAACTTGAGCTAGCTTAACATGGGCATTTGATATGTGTTATTGTGAGCTCTAAATAAAAACTTATGGACTATTTAATGTAGATATGTCAAGTATATCGGCCAATTAATTTAATCATTCTAAACTGATCATTGTTGCTCATCGAGTAAAGGCTTATAAATGAAGCACGATGCATGACATCACGCAGTTTTGGATATATTGGATTAATTGGAGGCTTTTTCGTATCTGTTTTTGTTTCAAATTTTATCACAATATAGAAAATTGAGATAGCTTAATGTGGGCTCTGAATTTGTGTCATTCTGAGGTCTAAATAAAACGTTACGAACGATGTAATGCAGACATGTCAAGGTTATCGGCCAGTTAATATGATCATTCCAAACAGATAATTGGTGTTCATTTAGTAGAGGCTCATAAATGAAGCGTCATGCATGGCATCATGCATTTTGGGATAGATTGGATTACTTGGAAGCTTTGTCGTATCTATTTTGTCTCAAAACTTGTCACAATATAAAAAATTGAGATTGCTTAATATGGGCATTGGATTCATGTCATTATGAGCTATAAATTAAAAGTTACAAACGATTTAGTGCTGACAAGTCAAACTGATCGGCCAATTGAAATAATAATTCTAAACTGATCATTGATGCTCATTGAGTAAAACCTTATAAATGAAGCACAATGCATGGCATCACGCAGTTTTGGATATATTGGATTATTTGGACGCTTTGGATGGGTGTCATTCTGAGCTATAAATCAAAAGTCACAGACTATTTAGTGCGGATATGTCCAGTTGATCGCCAGTTAAAATGATAATCCTTAACTGATCATTGGTGCTCATTGAGTAGAGGTTATAAATGAAGCATAATGCATGGCATCACGGAGTTTGGGATAGACTAGATAACTTGGACGTTTTTTCGTATCTATTCATGTCTCAAATTTTGTTACAATATAGAAATTTGAGCTAGCTTAACGTGGGCATTGGATTCGTGTCATTCTTGGCTCTAAATCAAAAGTTACGGACAATTTAGTGTAGACATGTCAAGTTGATCGGCTAGTTAATATGATCATTCTAAATTGAGCACTGGTGCTCATTGAGTAAAGACATATAAATGAAGTATAATGCATGGTGTCACGCAGTTTGGGACTGATTGGATAACTTGAACGCCTTTTTGTATCTATTTCTCTCTCAAATTTTGTTAGGATACAAGAAATTGAGCTAGCTTATCGTGGGCATTAGATTCGTGTCAATCTAAGCTCTAAATCAAAAGTTACGTAAGATTTAGTGCTGACATGTCAAGTGTATCGGCCAGTTAATATGATCATTCTAAACTGATCATTAGTGCTCACAGAGTAACGACTTATAAATCAAGCATAATGCAAGGTATCACGCGTTTTGGGATAGACTGGATTACTTGTATGCTTTGTCGTATCTATTTCAGTCTCTAATTTTTTCATGATATAGGAAATCGAGCTAGTTTAACGTGGACATTGGATTCGTGTCATTCGGAGCTCTAAATCAAATGTTACGAACGATTTTGTGCGGACATGTCAAGTTGATCGCTAAATTAAAATGATTATTCTTAAGGTACCATTGGTTCTTATTGATTAGAGGCTTATAAGTGAAGCGTAATGCCTGACATCACGCCGTTTGGGATATATTGGATAACTTGGATGCTTTTGGCGTATCTATTTCAGTCTTTTATTTTCTCACAATATAGAAAATTGTGCTAGCGTAACGTGGGCTTCCGATTTGTGTCATTATGAGCTCTAAATCAAAAATTACGACGATTTAGTACAGACATGTCAAGTTGATCGGCCAGTTAATATGATCATTCTAAACTGATCATTTGTGTTCATTGAGTAAAGGCATATAAATGAAGCATACTGCATGGCTTCACGCATTTTGGGATAGATTTTATTACTTGGATGCTTTGACGTATCTGTTTCTAGATAAAAAATTTTTCACAATATTGAAAATTGAGGTAGCTTAACGTGGGCATTGGATTCGTGCCATTATGAGCTATAAATCAAACGTTACGTACGATTTAGTGCAGACATTTCAAGTTAATCGATGAGTTAAAATGATCATGCTAAACTGATCATTGATGCTCATTGAGTAAAAGCTTATAAATGAAGCACAATGCATGTCATCACATAGTTTTGGATAGATTGGATTACTTGGACGCTTTTTCGTATCTATTTCTGTCTCAAATTTTGTCATAATATAGAAGCTTGAGCAATCTTAACGTGGGCATTGGATTCATGTCATTCTAAGCTATAATAAAAAGTTATGAACGATTTAGTGCAGACATGTCAAGGTTATCGGCCAGTTATTTTGATCATTCTAAATGATCATTGATTCTCATTGAGAAAGGTCTTATAAATGAAGCACAATGCATGACAGCACGCAGTTTTGGATAGATTAGATACTTGGACACTTTGACGTATCTATTTTCGTTTAAAATTTTGCACAATATAGAAAATTGAGCTAGCTTAACATGGGCTTTGAATTTTTGTCATTCTGAGCTCTAAATCGAAAGTTACGTAAGAATGAGTGCGGACATGTCAAGTTGATCGGCCAGTTAAACTGATCATTCTTAACTAGGTGCTCATTGAGTTGAGGCTTATAAATGAAGCATAAGGCATTGCATGACGCCGTTTGGGATAGATTGGATAACTTGGTTGCTTGTCATTCCTATTTCTTTCTCAAAATTTGTCACACTATAGGAACTTGAGTTAGCTTAACGTGGGCATTGGATTCATGTCATTCTAAGCTATAAATCAATAGTTATTGAGGATTTAGTACAAACATGTCAAGGTTATCGGCCAGTTAATTTGATCATTCTAAACTTATCATTGGTGCTCACTCAGTAAAGGCTTACAAATGAAGCATAATGCATGGCATCACGCATTTTAGAATAGATTTGATTACTTGGATGCTTTATCGTATTTGTTTCTGTATCAAAATTTTTCACAATATATAAATTGAACTAGATTAACGTGGACATTGGATTCGTGTTATTCTGAGCTATAAATCAAAAGTTATGGACGATTTAAAGCAGACATGTCAAGTTGATCGATCAGTTAAAATGATCATTCTAAACTGAACATTGATGCTCGTTGAGTAAAGGCTAATAAATGAAGCACAATGCATGACACCACGCTATTTTGGATATATTGGATTAATTGGACGATATGTCGTATGTATTTCAGTCTCAAATTTTGTCACAATATAGAAAATTGAGCTAGCTTAACGTGGGCTATGGATTTGTGCCATTCTAAACTATAAATCAAAAGCTACGGATGATTTAGTGCAGACAAGTCAAGTTGATCGGCCATTTAAAACGAACTTTCTTGACTGGTCATTGGTGCTTATTAAGTTGAGGCTTATAAATGAAGCATAATAAATGGCATCATGGAGTTCGGGATAGATTGGATAACTTGGTTACTTTTTCGTATCTATTTCTGTCCCAAAATTTTTCACAATATAGAAACTTGAGCTAGCTTAACGTGGGCATTAGATTCTTGTCATTCTAAGCTCTAAATCCAAGAGTTACGCATGATTTAGTGCAAAAATGTCAAGGTTATCAGCCAGTTAATTTCATCATTCTAAACTGATCATTGGTGCTCATTGAGTAAAGGATTACAAATGAAGCATAATGCATGGCATCACGGTTTTGGGATAGATTTTATTACTTGGATGCTTTGTCGTATCTGTTTCTATATCAAAATTTCTCACAATATAGAATATTGAGCTAGCTTAACGTGGGCATTGGATTCGTGCCATTCTGAGTTATAAATCAAAAATTACGGACAATTTAGTGTAGACATTTCAAGTTGATCGATGAGTTAAAATGATCATGCTAAACTGATCATTGATCCTCATTGAGTAAAGGCTAATAAATGAAGCACAATGCATGGCATCACATAGTTTTGGATATATTGGATTACTTGGACGATTTGTCGTATCTATTTCTGTCTCAAATTTTGTCACAATATCGAATCTTGAGCAAGCTTAACGTGGGCATCGGATTCGTGTCATCCTGAGCTCTAAATAAAAAGTTATGAATGATTTAGTGCAGACATGTCAAGGTTATCAGCCAGTTATTTTCATCATTCTAAATGATCATTGATGCTCATTGAGTAAGGTCTTATAAATGAAGCACAATTAATTTGATCATTCAAGGTTATCGGCCAGTTAATTTGATCATTCAAGGTTAATTTGACGATTTAGTGCAGTCAAGGTTATCGGCCAGTTAATTTTATCATTCTAAACAGATAATTGGTGTTCATTGAGTAGAGGCTTATAAATGAAGCATAATGCATGGCATCATGCATTTTGGGATAGATTGGATTACTTGGACGCTTTGTCGTATCCATTTTTGTCTCAAAACTTGTAACAATATAAAAAATTGAGCTTGCTTAATATGGGCATTGGATTTGGTCATTCTGAGCTATAAATCAAAAGTTACAAACGATTTAGTGCTGACAAGTGAAGTTGATCGGCCAGTTAAAATAATAATTCTAAACTGATTATTGATGCTCATTGAGTAAAACCTTATAAATGAAGCACAATGCATGGCATCACGCAGTTTTGGATATATTGGATTATTTGGACGCTTTGCTATATCTATTTCGGTCTCAGAGTTTGTCAAAATATAGAAAATTGAGCTAGCTTAACGTGGGCTTTGGATGGGCATCATTCTGAGCTCTAAATCAAAAGTTATAAAATATTTAGTGCGGACATGTCAAGTTGATTGGCAAGTTAAAATGATCATTCTTAACTGATCATTGGTGCTCATTGAGTAGAGGTTATAAATGAAGCATAATGCATGGCATCACGGAGTTTGGGATAGACTAGATAACTTGGACGCTTTTTCGTATCTATTCCTGTCTCAAATTTTGTGACAATATAGAAACTTGAGCTAGCTTAACGTGGGCATTGGATTCGTGTCATTCTTGGCTCTAAATCAAAAGTTACGGACGATTTAGTTCTGACATGTCAAGTGTATCGGCCAGTTGATAGGATCATTCTAAACTGATCATTAGTGCTCACTGAGTAAAGGCTTATAAATGAAGCATAATGCAAGGTATCACGCGTTTTGGGATAGATTGGATTACTTGTATGCTTTGTCGTATCTATTTTTGTCTCAAATTTTTCATGATATAGGAAATTGAGTTAGCTTAACGTGGACATTGGATTCGTGTCATTCGGAGCTCTAAATCAAAAGTTACGGACGATTTTGTGCGATCATGTCAAGTTGATCGCCAAATTAAAATGATCATTCTTAACGTACCATTGGTTCTTATTGATTAGAAGCTTATAAGTGAAGCAAAATGCATGGCATCACGCTATTTGGGATAGATGATTTGTCGTATCTATTTCAGTTTTTAATTTTGTCACAATGTAGAAAATTGTGCTAGCGTAACGTGGGCTTTGGATTCGTGTCATTATGAGCTCTAAATCAAAAGTTACGGAGATTTAGTATGGACATGTCAAGTTGATCGCCCAGTTAAAATTATCCTTTTTAACTGATATTGGTGCTCCTTAAGTTGATGCTAATANTTACAGACGATTTTATGCGAACATGTCAAGTTGATCGCCAAATTAAAATGATCATTCTTAACGTACCATTGGTTCTTATTGATTAGAAGCTTATAAGTGAAGCATAATGCATGGCATCACGCAGTTTGGGCTAGATTGGATAACTTGGATGCTTTGTCGTATCTATTTCAGTTTTTAATTTTGTCACAATATAGAAAACTGTGCTAGCGTAACGTGGGCTTTGGATTCGTGTCATTATAAGCTCTAAATAAAAAGTTACGGCGATTTAGTATGGACATGTCAAGTTGATCAGCCAGTTAAAATTATCTTTTTTTAACTGATATTGGTGCTCCTTAAGTCGATGCTAATAAATGAAGCATAATGCATGACATTACACACTTTTTGATAGATTTGATTACTTGGAGGAGTTGTCGAAGCAATTTTGCTCTTAAATTTTATCAAAATATAGAAAATTGAGCTAGCTTAACGTGGGCTTTGGATTTGTGTCATTCTGAGCACTAAATCAAAAGTTATAGACTATTTAGTGCGCACATGTCAAGTTTATCGCCCAGTTAAAATGACTATTCTTAACTGATCATTGGTTCTCATTCAATAGAGGTTTATAAATGAAGCATAATTCATGACATCACATTGTTCGGGATGGATTGGATAACTTGGATGCTTTGTCGTATCTATTTCTATCTAAAATTTTGTCACAATATAGTAACTTGAACTAGCTTAACGTGGGTATTGAATTCGTATCATTCCGAGCTATCAATCAAATGTTACGGATGATTTAGTGCGGACATGTAAAGTTGATTGGCCACTTAATATGATCATTTTTTAACTGATCATTGGTGCTCAATGAGTAAAGGCTTATAAATGAAGCATAATGCAGGCCATTACACAGTTTGGGATAGATTGGATTATTTAGATTCTTTTTTGTATCTATTTTTGTCTCAAAATTTTTCACAATATTCAAAATTAAGCTATCTTAACGTGTGAATTGAAGTCGTGTCATTCGTAGATATAAATCAAAAGTTACGAATGATTTAGTGCTTACATATCAAGTTGATCGGCCAGTTAAAATGATAATTCTAACTGATCAGTGATGCTTATTGAGCTAACGCATCACATCACGCAGTTTTGGATATATTAAATTACTTGGACACTTTGGCGTATCTATTTTTGTCTCAAATTTTATCACAGTAAAGAAAATTGAGCTAGCTTAAAATCGGTATTGGATTCGTGTCATTCGCAGCTATAAATCAAAAGTTAATGACGATTTAATGCGGACATGTCAAGTTATTCGGATAGTTAAAATGATCATTCTTAACTGATCATTGGTGCTCATTGTGTGCTCCTTGAGTTTAGGCTTATAAATGAAGCATAATGTGTTACATTACGCCTTTTTTTATATATTTTGATTACTTGGAGGATTTGTATAAGCAATTTTAGTCTTAAATTTTATCACAATATTGAAAATTGAGCTAGCTTAATGTGGGCTTCGGATTGTGTCATTCTAAGCTCTAAATCAAAAGTTACAGACGATTTAGTGCGGACATGTCAAGTTGATCGGCCAGTTAAAATGACCATTCTTAACTGACCATTAGTTCTCATTGATTAGAGCCTTATAAATGAAGCATAATGCATGACATCACGCAGTTCGGGATAAATTGGATAACTTGGATGCTTTTTTAAATCTATTTCTGTCTTATATTTTTTCATAATATAGAAACTTTAGATAGCTTAATGTGGGCATTGGATTCGTGTCATCCGGAGCTTTAAATCAAAAGTTACAGAGGATTTAATTCGGAAATGTCATGTTGATCGGCCTGTTAATATGATAACTCTAAATTGATCATTGAGTAAAAGCTCATAATTGAAGCATAATGCATGGCTTCACCCAGTTTGGGACAGATTGTATTATCTGGATGCTTTGTCATATCTATTTCTGTCTCAAAATTTGTCATAATATTGAAAATTGAGCTAGCTTAATGTTGAAATTGGATTCGTGTCATTCTGAGCTATAAATCAGAAGTTACAAACGATTTAGTGCTGAAATGTCAAGTTGATCGACCAGTTAAAATGATACTTTAAACTGATCATTGATGCTTATTTAGTAAAGGCTTATAAATGAAACACAATGCATAAAATCAGGAAGTTTTACATATACTAGATTAGTTGGACGCTTTGTAATATCTATTTCTGTCTCCAAATTAGTCACAACATAGAAAATCGTGTTAGCTTAACCAGGGCATTTGATATGTGTCATTCTGAGGTATAAATCAAAAGTTATGGATTATTTAATGGGGGCATGTCAAGTTTATCGGCCAATTAAAATTATCATTCTTAACTGATCATTGGTGCTCGTTGAGTAGATGTTATAAATGAAGCATAATGCATGGCATCACTGAGTTTGGGATACACTTGATAACTTGGAAGCATTTTCGAATCTATTTATGTCTCAAATTTTGGCACAATATAGAAACTTGAGCTATCTTAATGTGGACATTGGGTTCCTGTCATTCTTTGCTCTAAATTAAAAGTTATGGAAAATTTAGGGCATGCATGTCAAGTTTATCGGCCAATTAATATGATCATTCTAAGTAGATCACTGTTGCTCATTGAGTAAAGGCTTATAAATGAAGCATAATGCATGGCATCACATATTTTGGGATAGATTGGATGACTTGGATTCTTTGTCGTATCTATTTCTGTCACAAAAATTGTCACAATATAAAAAAATTATCTAGCTTAACGTGGGCATTGGATTCGTATAATTGTAAGCTATAAATCAATAGTTACGGACGAATTAGTTCAGATATTTCAAGCTGATCGAACAGTTAAATTGATCATTCAAAACTGATCATTGATGATCATTGAGTAAAGGTTTATAAATGAAGCACAATGCACGACATCGCATAATTTTAGATAGATTGGATAACTTGGATGCTTTTTTGTATTAATGTATGTTTCAAATTTTGTTACAATACAAAAACTTGAGCTAGTTTAACATGGGCATTGGATTCGTGCCATTTTAAGATCGAAATCAAAAGTTACGGACAATATAGTGCAGACATGTCAAGTTGATTGACCAGTTAATATGATCATTCTAAACTGATCATTGGTGCTCATTAAGTAAAGGCTTATAAATGAAGCATAATGCATGGCATCACGCATTTTGGGATAGATTGGACTACTTGGATGCATTGTCGTATCTATTTAAATCTCAAAATTTATCACAATATAGAAAATTGAGCTAGCTTGACGAGGGCATTGAATTTGTGTCATTCTAAGCTATAAATCAAAACTTAAGGACGATTTAGTGGAAACGTGTCAAGTTGATTGGCCAGTTAAAATGATCATTCTAAACTGATCATTGATACTCATTGAGTATAAGCTTATAAATGAACCATAATGCATGGCAAGACGCAGTTTTGGATAGATTGGACTACTTGGACGCTTTGTCGAATCTACTTGTATCTCAAATTTTGTCAGAATATAAAAAGTTGAGCTAGCTTAACGTGGGCATTGGATTAACGTAATTATGAGCTATAAATCAAAAGTTACGGACGATATTATGCAGACATGTCAAGTTGATCAGCCAGTTAAAATGCTTATTGTAAACTGATCATTGATACTCATTGAGTAACGGCTTATAAATGAAGCACAATGCAAGGCATGATGCAGTTTTGGATAGATTGGATTACTTGGACGCTTTGTCAAATCTATTTTTGTCTCAAATTTTTTTTCACAATATAAACAATTGAGCTAGCTTAACGTGAGCATTGGATCCGTGTCATTCTTAGATATAAATCAAAAGTTATGGACAATTTAGTGCGGATATGTCAAGTTGATCGGCCAGTTAAAATGATCATTCTAAAATGATCATTGATGCTCATTGAGTAACGGCTTATAAACGAAGCACAATGCATGGCATAAAGCAGTTCTGGATAGATTGGATTACTTGGATGCTTTTTCGAATCTATTTCTTTCTCAAATTTTGTCACAATATAAAAAATTGAGATAGCTTAACGTAAGCTTTTTATTTTTTTCATTCTGAGCTCTAAATCAAAAGCTACGGACGATTTAGTGCGGAAATGTCAAGCTGATCGGCCATTTAAAATGATCATTCTAAACTGATCACTGGTGCTCATTGAATAGAGACATGTAAATGAAGCACAATGTATGGCGAGATGAAGTTTTGGATGGATTGGATTACACGGCGCTTTTTCTTATATATTTCTATCTATCATTTTGTCACAATATAGAAAATTGAGCTAGTTTAACATGGGCATTGGATTCGTGTCATTATGAGCTATAAATCAAAAGTTACGGACGATATAGTGCATACATGTCAAGTGGATCAGCCAGTTAAAATGATCATTCTAAACTGATCATTGATGCTAATCGAGTAATGGCTTATAAATGAAGCCCAATGCAATGCATGACGCAGTTCTGGATAGATTGGATTTCTTAGACGCTTTATCGAATCTATTTATGTCTCATATTTTGTCACAATATAGAAAATTGAGCTAGCTTAACGTGGTATTTGGATTTGTGTCATTCAAAGCCCTAAAATGAAAAGTTATGGACGATATAGTGCAGACATGTCAAGTTGTTCGGCCAGTTAAAATGTACATTCTAAACTGATCATTGATGCTCATTGAGTAACGGCTTATAAATGAAGCACAATGCAATGCATGACGCAGTTTTGGATAGATTGGATTACTTGGATGTTTTCCGAATCTACTTCTATCTCAAATTTTGTCACAATATAGAAAATAGAGCTAGATTAACGTGGGCATTTGATTCGTGTCATTATGAGCTATAAATGAAAAGTTACGGACGATATAGTGCATACATGTCAAGTTGATCAGCAGTGAAAATGATCATTCTAAACTGATCATTGGTGCTCATTGAGTAACGGCGGAGGGTAGTGCGTTTTCTGCTATGTCGTCTTTGGCTTGGCGTTGGTATGAATTAATCGAGTTGATCGAATTTCGGGAAAATTTTGACCCTCCATAGATGAAATCTATTCTTTTTCGAATAGAGTCATCTTCTGAGTTGATCAAACTGATTAAATCCATTTCATTGAATAGTGTCTGCTCGTCCTGGGAGGAATGAGGACTTGTTTCAGCGGAATCGGGTTCAGGTATTCTGATAATTTTATCAGGATGGCTGGCGTTTGGAGCGATTTTACATTGCTTCAAGCGCCTAATGATCAGGTCGTAAGTTGTAGCTTGCGGCGTTGTTACTTGGTCTGCTTCTTTGCACAGAGTTGACCATTTTGATTTTTTTGGGATAGGGAGTGGTAACACTACCTTATCCCTAGACCCTCCGCACATACTTAGTTTTGAAAAAATAATTCTATTCTCTTTTTCTGGGTGGGAGGGGGAGAATCCTCGTTTTTATCTGGGGATCTTTCTCTCTTTTCGGAGAATTTATATTTTGTGTATTTGGTCTGCCTCGGATTATCTCTCGGTTTCGCATCTTCGAGGTCCAGATCAATATTTTCGAGTTCTCCTGCTTGTAACTTTGCTGCTAGCAAGCGACCGACTCGGCGACATTCTTCGGTTAAATGACCATGTCGTTTATAGTTTATGAAGTATTTTTTTCGGATCGAAATCGCTATTTTTGGTGATTCAGATCTGCTTACCGCATACGCGTGTTGGCCTTGACCTGCTTTATAACCTTCTTTTTATAAGGTTTATCCCCATTATACGATTTGGTTTGGGGTTTACTTGATGAGGCTTTGTCATCATCGTGGACCTTCCTGAATGCTTCCATCTCTTCTTCGGCGACTGCCCATCGTGATGCGTAATGTAAGGCGTCAACGAGGGTCGTGGGTTGGGGCACGGTCAGTTCGTGATGGAATGTGGATTTATACCACAGTCCGTTCCTGAATGCTGCCAAAGCAACATCATCGTTTATAGCTGATATCCTAGCTTTGATATCTTTGAACCTAGTGATGAAAGCTCTTAGGGATTCATTGGGTTTTTGAGATAGCATCCAGAGGTCCGCTTCAGATGCTTGAGCTTCGATAAATATTGGATATTGTTTCAAGAATGGGGACACTAACTGGTTGAAATTGCCGATAGATCCTTCTTCCAAGCCGGCGAACCACTCTAAAGTGGCACCGTTTAGGTTTTCAACAAAGAATCGACAATAACCTGCTTCTTTTTCCTCTTCCGTGAGGTGGACCTTGCTATAGCTAAGTGGAAAGCTCTGATAATAGCTTTTTGATCTGAATTTCCTTCGTATACCGGGAATCGGATTTTGCCCGTATCTCTGATATGTGCATTAGCTATCTGATCGGTAAATGGAGTCTGGCGGGTTTCTTCGATCACGCGGTTGATATCTGGAACTGAGCTCATAGCTCTATGCACACGTGAGCTCACGAATCTGAGCTCTTCTTTGGTATCGTTGACATATCTCCTCAAAAATTTGAGATTAGAGTCGAACTGCGGTTGCAGACCGCGGTTTGATGAACTCGGCACCAGAGGAGAATGCTGATTTGGGCTAGGGACTGGTTCGCCCGGAGCTCGCGAGCTCGAAGCAAAAGCTGAAGCACCAAACCAACAATGCCCAACAGGCTTGCATCCAGGAGGAAATTGAGGTGGAGACTGCAATCTCGTCAGCCCAGTTCGATCTACAGAGTCTCCAAGAATTGAGATCATGCGAGCAGACGTCCCAATTAATCCCAGATTTTGCCGGATTGGTGCGATAGGCGCGATCTGGGATACGGCGGGCTGATTAGGATTCGGGGTATAGATACCCGAGAAATCCAATCAAGTTCTGGTAGGGGGCGCGAGCTCATTTCTTCCAGGGAAGAGGGGGGGCTACTGACGAGCTCGACGGTCCATGGGCTGGATTTGAAGTTTGCTCGAGCAATCGAGTGAGTTCTTGTTCCTGCCTATCCAGCCGCGACATTAGGGTTCGCGCAGCTGCGTCTTGTGTCGAAGTCAAGCTGATCAGCGTGCTGACCATACTTTTAAGTTCGGCGAGCTCGTCAGGTCGAGCTGGCTAATTTTCTTCGACTGTGGGTCGACCTGAATCTGAGGTTGACCCACGCGCTGTTTCTAGACGAATCCAGGTAGTTGCAGGTCGGCTAGCGACATCAACGGGGACTTCCGATGTCGAAGTCATGATCGGGCGATGAAGTGGTGCTTGAGGCGTGGTGACTACCGTAAAGGTAGTCTGGGATCAGGGTGTGAAGCCCTGGGCTATATAGGAACTTGAGCTAGCTTAACGGGGGCATTGGATTCATGTCATTCTGAGCTATAAATCAAATGTTACTAACAATTTAGTGCAAACATGTCACGGTTATCGGCCAGTTAATTTGATCATTCTAAACTGATCATTGGCGCTCATTGAGTAAAGGCTTATAAATGAAGAATAATGCATGGCATCAAGCATTTTTGGATAGATTTGATTACTTGGATACTTTGTCGTATCTGTTTCTGTATCAAAAAATTTCACAATATAGAAAATTGAATTAGCTTAGCGTGGGAATTGGATTCATGTGTATTCTGAACTATAAATCAAAAGTTATCGATGATTTAGTGCAGACATGTCAAGTTGATCGACTAGTTAAAATGATCATTCTAAACTGATCGTTGATGCTCATTGAGTAAAGGCTTATAAATGAAGCACAATGCATTGCATGACGCAGTTTTGGATAGATTGGATTACTTGGATGTTTTCCGAATCTACTTCTATCTCAAATTTTGTCACAATATAGAAAATAGAGCTAGATTAACGTGGGCATTTGATTCGTGTCATTATGAGCTATAAATGAAAAGTTACGGACGATATAGTGCATACATGTCAAGTTGATCAGCAGTGAAAATGATCATTCTAAACTGATCATTGGTGCTCATTGAGTAACGGCGGAGGGTAGTGCGTTTTCTGCTATGTCGTCTTTGGCTTGGCGTTGGTATGAATTAATCGAGTTGATCGAATTTCGGGAAAATTTTGACCCTCCATAGATGAAATCTATTCTTTTTCGAATAGAGTCATCTTCTGAGTTGATCAAACTGATTAAATCCATTTCATTGAATAGTGTCTGCTCGTCCTGGGAGGAATGAGGACTTGTTTCAGCGGAATCGGGTTCAGGTATTCTGATAATTTTATCAGGATGGCTGGCGTTTGGAGCGATTTTACATTGCTTCAAGCGCCTAATGATCAGGTCGTAAGTTGTAGCTTGCGGCGTTGTTACTTGGTCTGCTTCTTTGCACAGAGTTGACCATTTTGATTTTTTTGGGATAGGGAGTGGTAACACTACCTTATCCCTAGACCCTCCGCACATACTTAGTTTTGAAAAAATAATTCTATTCTCTTTTTCTGGGTGGGAGGGGGAGAATCCTCGTTTTTATCTGGGGATCTTTCTCTCTTTTCGGAGAATTTATATTTTGTGTATTTGGTCTGCCTCGGATTATCTCTCGGTTTCGCATCTTCGAGGTCCAGATCAATATTTTCGAGTTCTCCTGCTTGTAACTTTGCTGCTAGCAAGCGACCGACTCGGCGACATTCTTCGGTTAAATGACCATGTCGTTTATAGTTTATGAAGTATTTTTTTCGGATCGAAATCGCTATTTTTGGTGATTCAGATCTGCTTACCGCATACGCGTGTTGGCCTTGACCTGCTTTATAACCTTCTTTTTATAAGGTTTATCCCCATTATACGATTTGGTTTGGGGTTTACTTGATGAGGCTTTGTCATCATCGTGGACCTTCCTGAATGCTTCCATCTCTTCTTCGGCGACTGCCCATCGTGATGCGTAATGTAAGGCGTCAACGAGGGTCGTGGGTTGGGGCACGGTCAGTTCGTGATGGAATGTGGATTTATACCACAGTCCGTTCCTGAATGCTGCCAAAGCAACATCATCGTTTATAGCTGATATCCTAGCTTTGATATCTTTGAACCTAGTGATGAAAGCTCTTAGGGATTCATTGGGTTTTTGAGATAGCATCCAGAGGTCCGCTTCAGATGCTTGAGCTTCGATAAATATTGGATATTGTTTCAAGAATGGGGACACTAACTGGTTGAAATTGCCGATAGATCCTTCTTCCAAGCCGGCGAACCACTCTAAAGTGGCACCGTTTAGGTTTTCAACAAAGAATCGACAATAACCTGCTTCTTTTTCCTCTTCCGTGAGGTGGACCTTGCTATAGCTAAGTGGAAAGCTCTGATAATAGCTTTTTGATCTGAATTTCCTTCGTATACCGGGAATCGGATTTTGCCCGTATCTCTGATATGTGCATTAGCTATCTGATCGGTAAATGGAGTCTGGCGGGTTTCTTCGATCACGCGGTTGATATCTGGAACTGAGCTCGTAGCTCTATGCACACGTGAGCTCACGAATCTGAGCTCTTCTTTGGTATCGTTGACATATCTCCTCAAAAATTTGAGATTAGAGTCGAACTGCGGTTGCAGACCGCAGTTTGATGAACTCGGCACCAGAGGAGAATGCTGATTTGGGCTAGGGACTGGTTCGCCGGGAGCTCGCGAGCTCGAAGCAAAAGCTGAAGCACCAAACCAACAATGCCCAACAGGCTTGCATCCAGGAGGAAATTGAGGTGGAGACTGCAATCTCGTCAGCCCAGTTCGATCTACAGAGTCTCCAAGAATTGAGATCATGCGAGCAGACGTCCCAATTAATCCCAGATTTTGCCGGATTGGTGCGATAGGCGCGATCTGGGATACGGCGGGCTGATTAGGATTCGGGGTATAGATACCCGAGAAATCCAATCAAGTTCTGGTAGGGGGCGCGAGCTCATTTCTTCCAGGGAAGAGGGGGGGCTACTGACGAGCTCGACGGTCCATGGGCTGGATTTGAAGTTTGCTCGAGCAATCGAGTGAGTTCTTGTTCCTGCCTATCCAGCCGCGACATTAGGGTTCGCGCAGCTGCGTCTTGTGTCGAAGTCAAGCTGATCAGCGTGCTGACCATACTTTTAAGTTCGGCGAGCTCGTCAGGTCGAGCTGGCTAATTTTCTTCGACTGTGGGTCGACCTGAATCTGAGGTTGACCCACGCGCTGTTTCTAGACGAATCCAGGTAGTTGCAGGTCGGCTAGCGACATCAACGGGGACTTCCGATGTCGAAGTCATTATCGGGCGACGAAGTGGTGCTTGAGGCGTGGTGACTACCGTAAAGGTAGTCTGGGATCAGGGTGTGAAGCCCTGGGCTATATAGGAACTTGAGCTAGCTTAACGGGGGCATTGGATTCATGTCATTCTGAGCTATAAATCAAATGTTACTAACAATTTAGTGCAAACATGTCACGGTTATCGGCCAGTTAATTTGATCATTCTAAACTGATCATTGGCGCTCATTGAGTAAAGGCTTATAAATGAAGAATAATGCATGGCATCAAGCATTTTTGGATAGATTTGATTACTTGGATACTTTGTCGTATCTGTTTCTGTATCAAAAAATTTCACAATATAGAAAATTGAATTAGCTTAGCGTGGGAATTGGATTCGTGTTATTCTGAACTATAAATCAAAAGTTATCGATGATTTAGTGCAGACATGTCAAGTTGATCGACTAGTTAAAATGATCATTCTAAACTGATCGTTGATGCTCATTGAGTAAAGGCTTATAAATGAAGCCCAAAGCATGACACCATACAGTTTTGGATAGATTGGATTAATTGGATGCTTTGTTGTAACTATTTCAGTCTCAAATTTTGTCACAATATAGAAAATTGAGCTAGCTTAACGTGGGCTATGGATTTGAGTCATTCTAAACTATAAATCAAAAGCTACGGACAATTTATTGCAGACATGTCAAGTTGATCGACCATTTAAAACAAACATTAATAACTGATCATTGGTGCTTATTTAGTTGAGGCTTATAAATGAAGCATAATAAATGGCATCACGCAGTTTGGAATAGATTAGATAAGTTGGTTTCTTTGTCGTATCTATATATGTCTCAAAATTTTTCACAATGTAGAAACATGAGCTAGCTTAACGTGGGCATTGGATTCGTGTCATTCTAAGATCTAAATCCAAAAGTTACGCATGATTTAGTGCAAACATGTCAAGGTTATCGGCTAGTTAATTTGATCATTCTAAACTGATCACTGGTGCTCATTGAGTAAAGGCTTACAAATGAAGCATAATGCATGGCATCAGACATTTTGGGATAGATTTTATTACTTGGATGCTTTTCGTATCTGTTTCTAAATAAAATTTTTTTCTCAATACAGAAAATTGAGCTACTTTAACGTGAGCATTGGATTCGTGCCATTCGGATCTGTAAATCAAAAGTTACGTACGATTTAGTGCAAACATTTCAATTTGATCGATGAGTTAAAATGATCATGCTAAACTGATCATTGATGCTCATTGAGTAAAGGCTTATAAATGAAGCACAATGCATGGCACATATAGTTTTGGTTATATTGGATTACTTGGACATTTTGTCGTATCTATTTCTGTCTCAACTTTTGTCACAATATAGACACTTGAGCAAGCTTAACGTGGGAATTGGATTCGTGTCATTCTGAGCCCTGAATAAAAAGTTATGGAAGATTTAGTGCATACATGTCAAGGTTATCGGCCAGTTATTTTGATCATTCTAAATAAATGAAGCACAATGCATGACATCACGCAGTTTTGGATAGATTGGATTACTTGGATGCTTTGACGTATCTATTTTTGTTTCAAATTTTGTCACAATATAGAAAATTGAGTTAGCTTAACGTGGGCTTTAAATTTTTGTCATTCTGAGCTCTAAATCAAACGTTACGGACGAATTAGTGCGGACATGTCAAGTTGATCGGCCAATTAAAATGATCATTCTTAACTAGGTGCTCTTTGAGTTGAGGCTTATAAATGAAGCATAATGTGTTGCATCACGCCGTTCGGGATAGATTGGATAACTTGGTTGCTTTGTCGTATCTTTTTCTTTCTCAAAATTTTTCACATAATAGAAACTTGAGTTAGCTTAACGTGGGCATTGGATTCGTGTAATTCTAAAATCTAAATCCAAAAGTTACGCACGATTTAGTGCAAACATGTCAAGGTTATCAGCCAGTTAATTTGATCATTCTAATCTGATCATTGGTGCTCTTTGAGTAAATGATGAGGACATCAGGTCGTACATCCAGCCAGGAGACCAGACTGGCCGACCAGGAAGCTTGCCCGACACAGCCGGGCCATTTGGCACGTCTGCCGGACCAAGCAGTACCGCCGGACCCTCGACCAATAGGGCCAGACCGGTCAGCATTGCCGGCGGAGAGGCCCAAGCTTCCGGCACACTTGGTGGCGACGTGGATGACACTGCCGGTTCCGTTGGTGATGCCACCGACTCCGGGATCAACTTGGCCGGTCCTGAAGGCATTCCGGCCAGTTCCTCGCACAATCCAGCTGGTACAGCCGATCCAGCCGAGTACACACGCATTTCCACTTCTACACAAGAAAACTCGGACCAGATGAGCTACCAGCTCCAGGACATGCACCTAGAGGAAGTCTCTACACCAGTGGTACCTCAAGGAGCAATGACAAGAAGCAGATCAAGGGCACTTTTCCACAAATTCAGCTTATGGGTCGACAAGCTCCTAGAGGAAGATCAGCTAAGGACAATGGGCCAGAAGAGCAAAGTAGAGTCCAAAGGCTTCTCAACAACCCAAGGAACATCAGAGACTTGGGCTTTAGTGGCAAGAGAGGTCAGGGCCCAAAGATTTTTAACCCTACTCCAAGTCGAAAACTAGGAGCAAGGCGCGTGCATGCCACAAGGACGGCCACCTTCCATTTCTTGGCCGTGAGGTAAGTAAGGTAAGTTTTCAATAAGAATATTTTCCTCTTTCTGTTTTGCAGGGTAGGATCTAGAATATTTACATTTATTGAGTCAAAGAAATTTTAGGAATAGGTCCTTTTTAGATTATACACTTTTGTATCTTTTCCTTTTGTGCACTTTGTAAATTTTCCTTTTCTTATTTGAGTCGACCCTAGAAGGTCAAGCTGTTGAGCATATTAATAAGGCTCCTTCCAGCATTATAGTTCGACAACCTTTTTGCTAATCAATAAAGATCGAATTTTCTTACAAGTTTTCTCTCAAGAAACTTGTGCGCTTAGAACCTAGTTGAGACCGGCCCTCCTAGCTCTAAGTTTGTGATTTATCACGAGGTTCATCACCCCTCGTGTGGTTCACTTCACCCTTCCAAGAAGTCTAAGGTCGAGTTTCTCACCTAACCTTCTCCAAATAGCCCACGTGCATATAAGCCTTGAATCGAGGCTTGTATCATTTTGGTATCAGAGCTAAAAGCTTCTATCCCAGGTTGTGTTCATCCAACCTTTATCATTTATCTTTTATATTTTTGTTTTGCATTTTGTTATTTACATCTTATCGAAAAACCAAAAAAATATATTTGTTCTTATTCTTCATTTGCATTGTTTCTTGTTGATTCTTGTTGTTTCTTTTGTCTCCTCTCATATAAATCTAAAAAAAACTCAAAAATATTGTATTACATGTTTATTTAATTTCGTTCATCATAAGAAAAAAAGAAACCAAAAATATAAGCATCACTCATTTTGTTATTTTTGAATTTAGTTACTAGTAAAGCTTTTTTTAAAAAAATAAAGAGACATTCATAGAATATTTTTTTCGTCCTAATTAATCTAAAATATCAAAAAAAACAAAAAAATATTTTCATTTAGTTTGCTTTAAAGTTAGTTTCCAAAAGAAACAAAAACAAAAACCTCAAAATATTTACTTGTATCGGTTTTCCTTTTACTACTACTTATGTGTTTATATGATGTATTCACTAGAGTGTAGTTTCCTTATTTGTTGATTTGGGCCTGATATCTTTTCTTATTGTCGTGCAAGGTACAAAATTTAATGATGGAGCACTATGATGAAGAAGAAGACGCCATGAGCATACCACAAACTGATTGTAGTCTAGACAATGACTATGATCAATGCCTAACCACCAGCGAGTGTGACTATGCAGAAGAGTCATGGAATCAATACTATTTGGAGACTGATTTTAGGGAAGAATCAGATGGAGAAAACCTTGAACCAAAACCACTGGACTATGACCAGGACTTGTCCGACGTAGATGATTCTAATGGATATGAGACATGGCATGAACACTATTCAGAATATCATTTTGACAATGAAACAGAATTTGAAGAACTCAAACCAGAGCCACCAGACTACTATTCCACTGACAGAAGCTGGCCAAAGAAAATTACACCTTGCCACTTCGTTGTGTCAAGCCTAGTGCCAACCTACACCACTCCAACTAGATCAAGGAATCAGACCAGTAAGGTATATATTTTTAATTCCAAATCTCTAACATTTTCAGCGTATAACAAGGCCCCAGATGAATACCTCCGATGGGAAACCAACATGAAACAATGGCTGCGCTCAAACAACATCCCCAAAGAGGAGAAGCTTTCATATGCCGTCGATAAGCTCGTTGGAGATGCCTACAATTGGTGGTTGAAGGAAAATGCACGGACTTTCTACTACAAACCAGTACTTGATTGGGGAGACCTTAAGGCACGAATGTATAGGGAGTTTATGAAAAAGCACCAAACACGCAGAAACATCACCACACAACCTATGCACCCAACATCATCAAGGAGTGAGATGTCTACACCAAACATGCAGCCCTTTCATAAGCCCAAGCTTGCCTACTGATCTGAGAATAACAACGTGTTTTCAAACACCTTAGAAGGAAAAAGGTAGCTAAGCCGATGGTCAAACCAAAAATTGACCAGCAAGTTCAAAAGCCTCAAGCCATAGCACACATGAAACCATCAAAGCCATTGCTTGGAATACACTTTGAGGAAACGCCAGGTAAGTCCTCTAACTATGTGAAAACAGATGAAATTATATGCTATAGATGTCAAGAAAGAGGACACTTTGCTAAGACATGCCCAATAAAAACTAATAACAAGCTTACAAGTAGAACTCGAAAATGTTAAGCCTAAAAGTGTTAAGGCCATAAAGGAGCTTCAATTTGAAATTTCCAGTACAAGCATAATGCACTTGTCTTTGCCAAACGTTGTTGAAACAGGTCTAATAAAGAAAGGATTCAACAAAAATCAAGAAGACCCACATCCTACATTAAACCGATGTTCAGAATCAAGAGGAGACCATGGAGAACCCAACACCTTGGAGGCAAAGCAAAGAAACCAGCGGCAATGGAAAGGAGTAATTTCTTCCTTTCTTATCAGGGAGCAACCGCCAGATGCACCATGGCCACATCCAAACCATATAAGGGCCATAAACCGAGGTAATGCCCTAAACCCACAAGTAAATCACGGAATTAACTTGCCTTCTCTATGTGCAGGAAAAAATGTTTTGAGGGCAAAAAAGTTTTAAGGGGGAGGGTTTGATGAGGTCATCAGCACAACCCCCGGCTAACTGCCCAGCCCGGCCGGCCCAAGGAACACAAAGGCGGCCAAATACGCGCAAAAGGATACAGGGGTGTATCTTCATGAATCCAAGCTTAACCGAAAGCGGCCAGCCAAGATCAAACCTGGCCTATAATCCTGACTCATAGAGGACACGCGGCGACATGGAGCTCAGCCCAAACAAGGCCAGATGAAGTCATGCACCATACATCAAATTGGAGTTTTCAAAACTTACCATATTTGGAACTTTCCTTATATGAAAGTCTCCAAACGTTTTTTTGGCGACCAGGAGACTTTTTGGTACTTCTAGGAGCTCCCATAAGCACTTCTAGAATCTCAAACACTCTTTGGACCAGGCGGGTCCATCCGTGCCTTCAAATGAACCGATTGGAGCCGTTTATGGCAAGTGAGATGGCCAACTGGTTTAATCACTTGCAAACCAAAACATGGCGTCCAGGAGATGTTATTAAGGCCCTAAGGAAGCCCAAAATAAACCTACCATGCACCAGCCACCAGAGGATCAGGCGAATCCCTTTCCTCCAAGACTTGCCATATATGGATCGAAGTGTACTTAATGTGTTCAGATTGCAATATCTCTATTCCTTGCAACTTGGGCACGTATTGAAGACTTTCCAAAGCATCCAGGATGTACCTAGACACATTACATTCGCCCCAAAGCTCTCAAGATACAAGCATATACACTTTCCTTGTTGGCCAAACTAGACATTAATGGCTAACAGCCATATATTTTAAATGTATGATTTCCTTTTCTCCTTTTTAGGTTTAGGACCATTTCTAGGAGCACTATATAAGCTCAGAACGACCTCACTGTAAAGATAGACCACCACTGAAATTAAATTTGAATACAAAGTATTTTCTTCAAAGCCTTGTCTTTGAGTCTTGTTCTTGTTCTTTAGAAATAAAGTGTGTCATTCACTTCCTTTCTATTGAAGCCACGGCCAAGTTAGTTTGAGAGATTCAAACTCCCTTGGTTAACCTTTGATCATGTGATTCGATCAAAACCCCCTCCTTTTAGTTCCCTTTCCTGCTTAAGCCAAGAGAGATTCTCGGTCTTGCGAGTCACGGCCGTACCGCTTGTGAGATTGATATTCAGTCTTACATCAGTAAAGGCTTACAAATGAAGCATAATGCATGGCATCACGGATTTTGGGATAGATTTTATTACTTGGATTCTTTGTCGTATCTGTTTCTATATCAAAATTTTTCACAATATAGAAAATTGAGCTAGCTTAATGTGGGCATTGGATTTGTGCCATTCTGAACTATAAATCAAAACTTACGGACAATTTCATGCAGAAATTTCAAGTTGATCGATGAGTTAAAATGATCATGCTAAACTGATCATTGATGTTCATTGAGTAAAGGCTTATGAATGAAGCACAATGCATGGCATCATAACGTTTTGGATAGATTGGATTGCTTGGACGATTTGTTGTATCTGTTTTTGTCTCAAATTTTATCACAATATAGAAATTTTAGCGAGCTTAATGTGGGCATTGGATTCGTGTCGTTCTGAGCTCTAAATAAAAAGTTATGGATGATTTAGTGCAGACTTGTCAAGGTTATTGGCCATTTATTTTGATCATTCTAAATGATCATTGATGCTCATTGAGTAAGGTCTTTTAAATGAAGCATAATGCATGACATCTCGCAGTTTTGGATAGATTAGATTACTTGGACTCTTTGACGTATCTCTTTTTGTTTCAAATTTTGTCACAATTTAGAAAATTGAGCTAGCTTAACGTGGGCTTTGAATTTGTGTCATTCTGAGCTCTAAATCAAAGTTACGGACGAATTAGTGCGCACATGTCAAGTTGATCGGCCTGTTAAAATGATCATTCTTAACTATTCATTGCAGCTCATTGAGTTGAGGCTTATAAATGAAGCATAATGCATTGCATCACGCCGTTCGGGACTGATTGGATAAGTTGGACGCTTGGTTGTATCTTTTTCCATCTCAAATTTTGTCACAATATAGAAACTTGAGCTAGCTTAACATGGGCATTTGATATGTGTCATTGTGAGCTCTAAATAAAAACTTATTGACTATTTAGTGCAGATATGTCAAGTTTATCGGCCAATTAATTTAATCATTCTAAACTGATCATTGGTGCTCAATGAGTAAAGGCTTATAAATGAAGCACGATGCATGACATCACCCAGTTTTGGATAGATTGGATTACATGGAGGTTTTTTCGTATCTATTTTTGTTTCAAATTTTGTCACAATATAGAAAATTGAGCTAGCTTAATGTGGGCTCTGAATTTGTGTCATTCTGAGGTCTGAATAAAATGTTACGGACGATGTAATGCAGACATGTCAAGGATATCGGCCAGTTAATATGATCATTCTAAATAGATAACTGGTGTTCATTTAGTAGAGGCTCATAAATGAAGCATCATGTATGGCATCATGCATTTTGGGATAGATTGGATTACTTGGAGGCTTTGTCGTATCTATTTTTGTGTCAAAACTTGTCCCAATATAAAAAATTGAGATTGCTTAATATGAGCATTGGATTCGTGTCATTATGAGCTATAAATCAAAAGTTACAAACAATTTAGTGCTGACGAGTCAAGTTGATCGGCCATTTAAAATAATAATTCTAAACTGATCATTGATGCTCATTGAGTAAAACCTTATAAAAGAAGCACAATGCATTGCATCATGCAGTTTTGGATATATTGGATTATTTGGACGCTTTGTCATATCAATTTCTATCTCAAAGTTTGTCAAAATGTAGAAAATGGAGCTAGCTTAACCTGGCCTTTGGATGGGTGTCATTCTGAGCTCTAAATCAAAAGTCACAGCCTATTTAGTGCGGACATGTCTAGTTGATTGGCCAGTTAAAATGATAATTTTTAACTGATCATTGGTGCTCATTGAGTAGAGGTTATAATGAAGCATAATGCATGGCATCACGGAGTTTGGGATAGACTAGATAACTTGGATGCTTTTACATATCTATTCCTGTCTCAAATTTTGTTACAATATAGAAACTAGAGCTAGCTTAATGTGGGCATTGGATTCGTGTCATTCTTAGCTCTAAATCAAAAGTTACGGACAATTTAGTGCAGACATGTCAAGTTGATCGGCTAGTTAATATGATCATTCTAAACTGAGCACTGGTGCTCATTGAGTAAAGACATATAAATGAAGCATAATGCATGACGTCACGCAGTTTGGGACTGATTGGATAACTTGGACGCTTTTCTGTATCTATTCTCTCTCAAATTTTGTTACGATACAGGAAAATGAACTAGCTTATCGTGGTCATTGGATTGGTGTCAATCTGAGCTCTCACTCAAAAGTTACGTAAGATTTAGTTCCGACATGTCAAGTGGATCGGCCAGTTAATATGATCATTCTAAACTGATCATTAGTGCTCACAGAGTAAAAGCTTATAAATGAAGCATAATACTTGTATATGTATGGATTACTTATAAAAGGTTATGACGCGTTTTGGGATAGATTGGATTACTTGTATGCTTTGTCGTATCTATTTCTGTCTCAAATTTATTCATGATATAGGAAATCAGGCTAGCTTAACGTGGACATTGGACTCGTGTCATTCGGAGCTCTAAATCAAATGTTACGAACGATTTTGTACGGACATGTCAAGTTGATCACCAAATTAAAATGATCATTCTTAAGGTACCATTGGTTCTTATTGACTAGAAGCTTATAAGTGAAGCATAATGCATGGCATCACGCCGTTTGGGATAGATTGGATAACTTGGATGCTTTTGGCGTATCTATTTCAGTTTTTTATTTTGTTACAAAATAGAAAATTGTGCTAGCGTAACGTGGGCTTCGGATTCTTGTCATTATGAGCTCTAAATCAAAACTTACGGCGATTTAGCACGGATATGTCAAGTTGATCGGCCAGTTAATATGATCATTCTAAACTGATCATTTGGGCTCATTAAGTAAAGGCATATAAATGAAGCATAGTGCATGGCTTCACGCATTTTGGGATAGATTTTATTACTTGGAAGTTTTGACGTATATGTTTCTAAAACAAATTTTTTCACAATATAGTAAATTGAGCTAGCTTAATGTGGGCATTGGATTCGTGCCATTCTGAGCTATAAATCAAAAGTTACGTACGATTTAGTGCATACATTTCAAGTTGATCGATGAGTTGAAATGATCATGCTAAACTGATCATTGATGCTCATTGACTAAAGGCTTATAAATGAAGCACAATGCATGGCATCACATAGTTTTGGATAGATTGGATTACTTGGACGCTTTGTCGTATCTATTTCTGTCTTAAATTTTGTCACAATATAGAAACTTGAGCAATCTTAACGTGGGCATTGGATTCATGTCATTCTGAGCTATAAATAAAAAGTTATGGACGATTTAGTGCAGACATGTCAAGGTTATCGGCCAGTTATTTTGATCATTCTAAATGATCATTGATTCTCATGGAGTAAGGTCTTATAAATGAAGCACAATGCATGACATCACGTAGTTTTGGATAGATTGGATTACTTGGACACTTTGACGTATCTATTTTTGTTTCAAATTTTGCACAATATAGAAAATTGAGCTAGCTTAACATCGACTTTGAATTTGTGTCATTCTTAGCTCTAAATCGAAAGTTACAGATGAATGAATGCTGACATGTCAAGTTGATCGGCCTATTAAAATGATCATTCTTAACTAGGTGCTCATTGAGTTGAGGCTTATAAATGAAGCATAATGCATTGCAAGACGCCGTTCGGGATAGATTNACGCATTTTGGGATAGCTTGGATTACTTGGATGTTTTGTCGTATCTATTTCTGTCTCAAAATTTGTCACAATATAAAAATTGAGCTAGCTTAACATGGGCATTGGATTCGTGTCATTCAAAGCTATAAATCAAAACTTAAAGACGATTTAGTGCAGACATGTCAAGTTGATCGGCAAGTTAAAACGATCATTCTAAACTGATCATTGATACTCGTTGAGTAGAGGCTTATAAATGAAGCATAATACATGGCATCACGGAGCTTAGGATAGATTGGATAAGTTGGACTCATTTTCATATATATATGTTTCTCAAAATTTGTCACAATATAGAAAATTGAGCTAGCTTAACGTCGGCATTGGGTTTGTGTCATTCTAAGCTTTAAATCAAAAGTTACGGACGATTTAGTGCCAACATGTCAAGTTGATCGGCTAGTTTAAATTGTCATTCTAAAATTATCATTGATGTTGATTAAGTACAGATTTATAAATGAAGCACCATCCATGACATAATGCAGTTTTGGATAGATTGGATAACTTGGACGCTTTTTTGTATCAATTTCTATTCCAAAATTTGTCACAATAAAGAAACTTAAGCTAGCCTAACGTGGACATAAGATTCGTGTCATTATGAGCTCTAAATCAGATGTTACAGATAATTTAGTGCCCTCATGTCAAGTTGATCGGCCATTTAATACGATCATTCTAAACTGATCATTGGTGCTCATTAAGTAAAGGCTTATAAATGAAGCATAATGCATGGC
Organism: Pugionium dolabratum; assembly: GCA_018901945.1. Taxonomy (NCBI): domain Eukaryota; kingdom Viridiplantae; phylum Streptophyta; class Magnoliopsida; order Brassicales; family Brassicaceae; genus Pugionium; species Pugionium dolabratum. Next base: position 130,527 of record JAEVFF010000169.1, on the reverse strand, counting down.
ATCACGCATTTTGGGATAGGTTGGATTACTTGGATGTCTTGTCATATCTATTTCTGTCTCAAAATTTGTTAGAATATAAAAAATTGAGCTAGCTTAACGTGGGTATTGGATTCGTGTCATTCAGAGCTATAAATCAAAACTTAAAGACGATTTAGTGTAGAGATGTCAAGTTGATCGGCAAGTTAAAACTATCATTCTAAACGGATCATTGATATTCGTTGAGTAGAGGCTTATAAATTAAGCATAATACATAGCATCACGGAGTTTAGGATGGATTGGATAACTTGGACACTTTTTCGTATATATTTCTGTCTCAAAGTTTGTCACCATATAATAATTTGAGTTAGGTTAACGTGGACATTAGATTCGTGTCATTCTGAGCTCTAAATCAAAAGTTACGAAACATTTAGTGCATACATGTCAAGTTAATCGGCTAGTTAATATGATCATTCTAAACTAATCATTGATACTCTTTGATTTAATGCATATAAATGAAGCATAATGCATGGCATCATACTTTTTTGGATTGATTGAATTATTTGGAGCGTTTGTAATATATAGTTTTCTCTCAAAATTTATCAGAATATAGAAAAATGAGCTAGCTTAACGTGGGCATTGGATTCGTGTTATTCTAAGCTATAAATCAAAAATGACAGACGATTTATTGTAGACACGTCAAGTTGATTCAACAGTTAAAATGATCATTCAAAACTGATCATTGATACTCGTTAGAGGCTTATAATTGAAACATAACATATGGCATCACGGAGTTTGGGATAGATTGGATAACTTGGACACTTTTTTGTATCTATTTTTTTCAAAGTTTGTCACCATATAGAAACTTGAGCTAGCTTAACGTGAGCATTGGATTCGTGTCATTCTGAGCTCTAAATCAAAAGTTTCCAAAAATTTAGTGCAAACATGTCTAGTTGATCAGCCAGTTAATATGATCATTCTAAAATAATCATTTGTGCCATTGAGTAAAGGCATATAAATGAATCATAATGCATGGCATCACACATTTCGGGATAGATTGAATTACTTGGAGGCTTTGTCGCATCTATTTTTGTATCAAAATTTTTCATAATATAGAAAATTGAGCTAGCTTAACGTGGGCATTGGATTCGTGTCATTCTAAGATATAAATCAAAAGTTACAGACGATTTAGTCCAGACATGTCAAGTTTATCGGCCAATTAAAATGATCATTTAAACTGATCACTGATGATCATTAAGTAAAGGTGTATAAATGATGCACAATGCATAACGTCATGCAATTTTGGATAGATTGGATAACTTGGACACTTCATCGTATCTATTTTTATTTCAAATTTTGTTAGAATATAGAAACTTGAGGTAGCATAACGTGGGCATTGGATTGGTATCATTCTTAATTCTAAATCAAAAGTTACAAAACATTTAGTGTAGACATGTCAAGTTGATCATCCAGTTAATATGATCATTCTAAACAGATCATTGGTGTTTATTGCGTAAAGGCTTATAAATGAAGCATAATGCATGGCATCACGCATTTTGTGATAGATTGAATTACTTGGATGCTTTTTCGTATCTATTTCTGTCTCAAAATTTGCCACAATATAGAAAATTGAACTAGCTTATCGTGAGCATTGGATTCGTGTCATTCTAAGCTATAAATCAAATATTACGGATGATTTAGACATATCTATCAAGTTGATCGGCTAGTTAAAATGATCGTTCAAAACTGATCATTGATGAGCACTCAGTAAAGGTTTATAAGTGAAGCACAATGCATGACATCATGCAGTTTTGGATAGATTGGGTAACTTGGACGCTTTTTCATATCTATTTTTGTGTCAAATTTTGTGACCATATAGAAACTTGATCCTGCTTAACGTGGGTATTGGATTCGTGTCATCCTGAGCTGTAAATAAAAGTTTATGAAAAATTTAGTGCATACATGTCAAGTTGATCGCCCAGTTAATATGATCATTCTAAACTGATCATTGGTGCTCATTAAGTAAAGGCTTATAAATGATGCATAGTGCATGACATCATGCATTTTGGGATAGATTGAATTACTTGGATGCTTTGTCGTATCTATTTCTGTCTCAAAATTTGTAACAATATTGAAAATTGAGTTAGCTTAACATGGGCTTTGGATTGTCATTCTAAGCTATAAATCAAAAGTTACGGATGATTTAGTGCAAATATGTCAAATTGATCGGCCTGTTAAAATGATTATTCTAAACTTATCATTGATGATCATTCAGTAAAGATTTATAAATGAAGCACAATGCATGACATCATGCAGATTTGGATAGATTGGATAAATTGGACGCTTTTATGTGTCTATTTATGTTTGAAATTTTGTGACAATATAGAAACTTGAGCTAGCTTAATGTGGGCATTGGCTTCGCGGCATTCTAAGCTTTAAATTTAAAGTTAGGGACAATTTAATATAGACATGTCAAGTTGATCGGCCAGTTAATATGATCATTCTAAACTGATCATTGGTGCTCATTAAGTAAAAGCTTATAAATGAAGCATAATCCATGACATCACACATTTTGGGATAGATTGGATTATTTGGAAGTTTTTTTGAATGTATTTCTATCTCAAAATTTGTCACAATATAGAAAATTTAGCTAGCTTAACGAGGGCACTGGATTCGTGTCATTTTGAGCTATAAAACAAAACTGAAGGACGATTTATTGCAGACATGCCAAGTTGATCGGCCAGTTAAAACGATAATTCTAAATGGATCATTGATACTCGTTGAGTAGAGGCTTATAAATGAAACATAATACATTGTATCACGAAGTTTGGTATAGTCTGGAAAATTTCGACGCTTTTTCGCATTTATATCTGTCTCAAATTTTGTCACCATATAAAAACTTGAGCTAGCTTAACGTGTACACAGGATTCGGTCATTCTGAGCTCAAAATCAAATGTTACGAAAAAAATTATTGCAGACATGTCAAATTGATCGGCCAGTTAATGAGATCATTCTAAACTGATCATTGGTGGTCATTGAGTAAAGGCTTATAAATGAAGCATAATGGATGTCATCACACATTTTGGGATAGATTGAATTACTTGGATGGTTTGTCTTATCTATTTTGGTCTTAAAATTTGTCACAATATATAAAATTGAGCTAGCTTAACTTGGGCATTGGATTCGTGTCACGATTTAATGCCGACATGTCAAGTTGATCGACCAGCTAAAATGATCATTCTGAACTGATAATTGATGCTCATTGAGTAAGGGCTTATAAATGAAGCACAATGCATGATATCGCACAGTTTTGGATAGATTGGATTACTTGGATGCTTTGACGTATCTATTTTTGTCTCAAATTTTGTCACAATATAGAAAATTGAGCTAGCTTAACGTGATGATTGGATTCGTGTGATTCTGAGCTAGAAATCAAAAGTTACGGACGATTTAGTGTAAACCTGTCAAGTTGATCTACCAGTTATAATGATTATTCTAAACTGATCATTGATGCTCATTGAGCAAGGGCTTATAAATGAAGCACAGTGCATGACATCACGCAGTTTTGGATAGACTGGATTACTTGGATGCCTTATTGTAAATCTTTTTTTGTTTCAAATTTTGTCACAATATAGAAAATTGAGCTAGCTTAACGTGGGCTTTGGATTCGTTTCATTTTGAGCTCTAAATAAAAATTTATGGACGATTTAGTGCATACATGTCAAGGTTATCGGAGAGTTAATTTGATCGTTGTTAAATGATGATTGGTTCTCATTAAGTAAAGGCTTCTAAATGAAGCATAATGCATGACATCAGACAGTTCTGGATAGATTGGATAACTTGGATGCTTTTTCGTATCTATATCAGTTTCAAACTTTTGTAACAATATGGCAACTTGAGCTAACTTAACGTATGCCTCGGATTCGTGTCATTCGGAGCTCTAAATCAAGAGTTACGAAAAATTTAGTGCAGACATGTCAAGTTGATTGACCAGTTAATATGATCATTCTAAACTGATCGTTGGTGCACATTGAGTAAAGTCTTATAAATGAAGCATAATGCATTGCATCACGCATTGCGGGATAGATTGGATAACTTGGTTGCTTTGTCGTAACTATTTTTGTTTCAAAAATTTGTCACAATATAGGAACTTGAGCTAGGTTAACGTGGGCATTGGATTTGAGTCATTCTGAGTTATAAATCAAAAGTTACGGAAGATTTAGTGCAAACATGTCAAGGTTATAGGCCAATTAATTTGATCATTCTAAACTGATCAATGGTGCTCATGGAGTAAAGGCTGATAAATGAAGCATAAAGCATGGCATCACGCATTTTGGGATAGATTTAATTACTTAGATGCTTTGTCGTATCTGTTTCAGTATCTAAATTTGTCACAATATTAAAAATTGATCGACCAGTTAAAATGATCATTCTAAAATGTTTATTGATTCTTATTGAGCAAGGGATTATAAATGAAGCACATTGCATAACATCATGCAGGTTTGGATAGATTGGATTAATTGGATGGTTTCTCGTATCTATTTTTGTCTACATATTTGTCACAATATAGAAAACTGAGCTAGATTAACGTGGGCTTTGGATTTGTTTCATTCTGAACTATAAATCAAAAGTTACGGACGATTTAGTGCGGACATGTCAAGTTGATCGGCCAATTAAAATGATCATTCTTAACTGATCATTGGTGCTTCATGAGTTGAGGCTTATAAATAAAGCATAATACATGGCATCACGCAGTTCAGGATAAATTGGATAAGTTTGTTACTTTGTCCTATCTATTCCTGTCTCACAATTTGTCACAATATAGAAACTTTTGCTATCTTAACGTGGGCATTGGATTCGTGTCATTCAGAGCTCTTAATCAAAAGTTACAGACAATTTATTGCAAACCTGTCATTGTTATCAGCCATTTAATTTGATCATTATAAACTGATCATTCGTGCTCATTGAGCAAAGGCTTATAAATGAAGTATAATGCATTGCATCACGAATTTTGGGATAGATTTGATTACTTGGATACTTTGTCGTATCTGTTTCTTTATCAAACTTTTCCACAATATAGAAAATTGAGCTACCTTAACGTGGGTATTGGATTCGTGTTATTCTGAGCAATAAATCAAAAGTTATGGACGATTTAGTGCAGACATGTCAAGTTGATCAACCAGTTAAAATGATCATTCTAAACTGATCATTGAAGCTCAATGAGTAAAGGCTTATAAATGAAGCACAATGCATGACATCACCTAGTTAGGGATAGATTGGATTAATTGGATGCTTTGTTGTATCTGTTTCTGTCCCAAATTTTGTAACAATATAGAAAATTGAGCTAGCTTAACGTGGGCTTTGGATTTGTGTCATTCTAAACTATAAATCAAAAGTTATACACGATTTACAGTGCACATGCCAAGTTGATCGGCCATTTAAAATGATCATTCTTATATGATCATTGGTGCTCATTGACTAAAGGCTTATAAATGAAGCATAATGCAGTGCATCATGCATTTTGGGATAGATTGTATAACTTGGTTGCTTTGGCGTAACTATTTCTACCTCAAAATTTTTCATGATATAGGAACTTGAGCTAGCTTAAGGGGGGCACTGGATTCGTGTCATTCTGAGCTATAAATCAAAGTTACTAACGATTTAGTGCAAACATGTCACGGTTATCGACCAGTTGATTTGATCATTCTAAACTGATCATTGGCACTTATTGAGTAAAGGCTTATAAATGAAGCATAATACATTTGTCCTATCTGTTTCTGTTTCAGCAGCACAAGAATTATGCAAATGATACTTTTCTTGATCCGAGACGTCAAGGAAACTCGACATGGTAAATTAATTTTTTATAAATATATTTAAAATAATTATTTTAATGTTATTCTATTATTATATTTAAAATAATTACTTAAAACGCTATTGTAATAAAACTTTGTAGGTTTGGTATTTCAAACAATGGAATAAACAAATCTATATTAAAGATGCTTCATTCTCCTTTGAACAAACCATATACCAAATTTCGAGATATTCCGTACGAAGAACATCATATTTGGTTCAGGACGTTTGCGGTATGTTATTTAAATTTTAAATATATAATTATTTTAAATAGTTTTTAATAATATTTTTTAGTAATATATACTAAAATTTCGCAGCAAGAATTTACCTGGGATCCCATGAACACAAAATTGGTGGAAGAAGCTTTCGAAAAAGAGGCTGCAGTACAATTTTCCCGCCACATGAACGAATGGAAACAAAAATGGAAAAAAGGAAAAGATAAACCAAGAGGGTTGAATGAGTCGGTTTGGAACGACTTTATTCGTTATTGGGAATCTTCCACCGCTGAGGTTATCTCGAAAACTAATTCGGGAAACCGGAAGAGCGACCGAAGAGGCAAAGGCATTTATATTCACAATGCCGGATCGACTAGTTTTCTCAGACGAGCCGATCAATTGGTAAATTAATTATTATATTAATTATTTATTATTATTTAAAAATTTTAAAATTATTAATTTAGAATTTTTTTATTTTTAGGCACAAGAAATTGGAGCGCTTCCAGATCACTTGCAACTTCTCGAGGCCGTCCACACAAACAAAAAGACTGGTCGTATCCAAGATGGTCTCGTTAGTGAGATCATCGAAAAAAGTAAAAAAGAAAAAAAGTGATATTCTAACCCAGCAATCTCAAGTTGGTTCTTCATCTTCGGTCGCTGAATTGCCGGGTTCTGAGATTAACCGTCTCGTTCTTGATGTAAGTTTTTTTTTCAAAATATATAATTAATATTATAATAATTTTCATTAAATGTTTTTGTAATATTTTTTATTTTTACAGGAAGTACCATTTTCAAAGGGTCGTCATCCAGGACTCGGGAGAGTTGCAGATACCGGTGGCGCAACATCTGCAGTTAGAAACGAGGAAAATGAACAGTTAAAAGAAGAAATGGCATCCATGAAAATAGAGATGAATAATCTCAAAAACTTTGTAGAAATGATAAAAAAATAAATTGCCTGATGACTTTTTTTCTCCTCCTTCTCCTCCTGCTCCTCCTTTGTAATTTGTAATTTAAAATAAATGTTTAATAATATTTATATTTATAATATTATTTTTATTAATTATATGATTATTTCTAAAAATATTAATTTAAATTTTAAAATAAAAATTTATTAATTTAATTTTAAATTTATTTTTTTAATATTTATATTTTAAAAATATTTAATTAAAAATAATTAAATATTTTTAAAATATAAATATTAAAAAAGAAATTTTTTATTTTTTCAATTATTTAGTTTTTCCGACGGATTAGGTCGTCGGAAATTGCCGACGGACGAAGCCGTCGGAAATTGCCGACGGACGAAGCCGTCAGAAATTGCCAACGGACGAAGCCGTCGGAAATGTGGTGCGATATCCTGACGGTTATAAACCGTCGGGAAATATCATCGGACAAAATTCCCGACGGCAGAAGTCATCGGAAAAAGCCCTCGATAATTCATCAGAAATTCCCGATGGCTGCGGACCATCGAATATCCGTCGGTACTCTCCGACGGACCCTTGCCATCGCAAATCAGTCGGCATATTCCAACGGCGTATTTAATCGCCAATCCATCGGAAATTCCCGATAACTTCCCGACGGAAACGAATTTCCGACGAAATAGTCCCGACGGACTATTTTCGTCGGAAAGTTGTCGAGAAACGGTTTTACCGACGTTTTTCCGATGGATATGGCCGTCGGAAATACGATGTTTTCTTGTAGTGTTACGGACGAATTAGCGCGCACATGTCAAGTTGATCGGCCAATTAAAATGATCATTCTTAACTATTCATTGGAGCTCATTGAGTTGAGGCTTATAAATGAAGCATAATGCATTGTATCACACCGTTCGGGACAGATTGGATAACTTGGATGCTTTGTCGTATCTTTTTCCATCTCAAATTTTGTCACAATATAGAAACTTGAGCTAGCTTAACATGGGCATTTGATATGTGTTATTGTGAGCTCTAAATAAAAACTTATGGACTATTTAATGTAGATATGTCAAGTATATCGGCCAATTAATTTAATCATTCTAAACTGATCATTGTTGCTCATCGAGTAAAGGCTTATAAATGAAGCACGATGCATGACATCACGCAGTTTTGGATATATTGGATTAATTGGAGGCTTTTTCGTATCTGTTTTTGTTTCAAATTTTATCACAATATAGAAAATTGAGATAGCTTAATGTGGGCTCTGAATTTGTGTCATTCTGAGGTCTAAATAAAACGTTACGAACGATGTAATGCAGACATGTCAAGGTTATCGGCCAGTTAATATGATCATTCCAAACAGATAATTGGTGTTCATTTAGTAGAGGCTCATAAATGAAGCGTCATGCATGGCATCATGCATTTTGGGATAGATTGGATTACTTGGAAGCTTTGTCGTGTCTATTTTTGTCTCAAAACTTGTCACAATATAAAAAATTGAGATTGCTTAATATGGGCATTGGATTCATGTCATTATGAGCTATAAATTAAAAGTTACAAACGATTTAGTGCTGACAAGTCAAACTGATCGGCCAATTGAAATAATAATTCTAAACTGATCATTGATGCTCATTGAGTAAAACCTTATAAATGAAGCACAATGCATGGCATCACGCAGTTTTGGATATATTGGATTATTTGGACGCTTTGGATGGGTGTCATTCTGAGCTCTAAATCAAAAGTCACAGACTATTTAGTGCGGATATGTCCAGTTGATCGCCAGTTAAAATGATAATCCTTAACTGATCATTGGTGCTCATTGAGTAGAGGTTATAAATGAAGCATAATGCATGGCATCACGGAGTTTGGGATAGACTAGATAACTTGGACATTTTCGTATCTATTCCTGTCTCAAATTTTGTTACAATATAGAAATTTGAGCTAGCTTAACGTGGGCATTGGATTCGTGTCATTCTTGGCTCTAAATCAAAAGTTACGGACAATTTAGTGCAGACATGTCAAGTTGATCGGCTAGTTAATATGATCATTCTAAATTGAGCACTGGTGCTCATTGAGTAAAGACATATAAATGAAGCATAATGCATGGTGTCGCGCAGTTCGGGACTGATTGGATAACTTGAACGCCTTTTTGTATCTATTTCTCTCTCAAATTTTGTTAGGATACGGGAAATTGAGCTAGCTTATCGTGGGCATTAGATTCGTGTCAATCTAAGCTCTAAATCAAAAGTTACGTAAGATTTAGTGCTGACATGTCAAGTGTATCGGCCAGTTAATATGATCATTCTAAACTGATCATTAGTGCTCACAGAGTAACGGCTTATAAATGAAGCATAATGCAAGGTATCACGCGTTTTGGGATAGATTGGATTACTTGTATGCTTTGTCGTATCTATTTCAGTCTCTAATTTTTTCATGATATAGGAAATCGAGCTAGTTTAACATGGACATTGGATTCGTGTCATTCGGAGCTCTAAATCGAATGTTACGAACGATTTTGTGTGGACATGTCAAGTTGATCGCTAAATTAAAATGATTATTCTTAAGGTACCATTGGTTCTTATTGATTAGAGGCTTATAAGTGAAGTATAATGCCTGACATCACGCCATTTGGGATATATTGGATAACTTGGATGCTTTTGCCGTATCTATTTCAGTCTTTTATTTTCTCACAATATAGAAAATTGTGCTAGCGTAACGTGGGCTTCCGATTTGTGTCATTATGAGCTCTAAATCAAAAATTACGGCGATTTAGTACAGACATGTCAAGTTGATCGGCCAGTTAATATGATCATTCTAAACTGATCATTTGTGTTCATTGAGTAAAGGCATATAAATGAAGCATACTGCATGGCTTCACGCATTTTGGGATAGATTTTATTACTTGGATGCTTTGACGTATCTGTTTCTAGATAAAAAAATTTCACAATATAGAAAATTGAGGTAGCTTAACGTGGGCATTGGATTCGTGCCATTATGAGCTATAAATCAAATGTTACGTACGATTTAGTGCAGACATTTCAAGTTAATCGATGAGCTAAAATGATCATGCTAAACTGATCCTTGATGCTCATTGAGTAAAAGCTTATAAATGAAGCACAATGCATGTCATCACATAGTTTTTGATAGATTGGATTACTTGGACACTTTTTTGTATCTATTTCTGTCTCAAATTTTGTCATAATATAGAAACTTGAGCAATCTTAACGTGGGCATTGGATTCATGTCATTCTAAGCTATAATAAAAAGTTATGAACGATTTAGTGCAGACATGTCAAGGTTATCGGCCAGTTATTTTGATCATACTAAATGATCATTGATTCTCATTGAGTAAGGTCTTATAAATGAAGCACAATGCATGACAGCACGCAGTTTTGGATAGATTAGATACTTGGACACTTTGACGTATCTATTTTCATTTAAAATTTTGCACAATATAGAAAATTGAGCTAGCTTAACGTGGGCTTTGAATTTTTGTCATTCTGAGCTCTAAATCGAAAGTTACGGAAGAATGAGTGCGGACATGTCAAGTTGATCGGCCAATTAAAATGATCATTCTTAACTAGGTGCTCATTGAGTTGAGGCTTATAAATGAAGCATAAGGCATTGCATGACGCCGTTTGGGATAGATTGGATAACTTGGTTGCTTGTCATACCTATTTCTTTCTCAAAATTTGTCACAATATAGGAACTTGAGTTAGCTTAACGTGGGCATTGGATTCATGTCATTCTAAGCTATAAATCAATAGTTATTGAGGATTTAGTACAAACATGTCAAGGTTATCGGCCAGTTAATTTGATCATTCTAAACTGATCATTGGTGCTCGCTCAGTAAAGGCTTACAAATGAAGCATAATGCATGGCATCACGCATTTTAGAATAGATTTGATTACTTGGATGCTTTATCGTATTTGTTTCTGTATCAAAAATTTTCACAATATATAAATTGAACTAGATTAACGTGGACATTGGATTCGTGTTATGCTGAGCTATAAATTAAAAGTTATGGACGATTTAGTGCAGACATGTCAAGTTGATCGATCAGTTAAAATGATCATTCTAAACTGAACATTGATGCTCGTTGAGTAAAGGCTTATAAATGAAGCACAATGCATGACACCACGCTATTTTGGATATATTGGATTAATTGGACGATATGTCATATGTATTTCAGTCTCAAATTTTATCACAATATAGAAAATTGAGCTAGCTTAACGTGGGCTATGGATTTGTGCCATTCTAAACTATAAATCAAAAGCTACGGATGATTTAGTGCAGACAAGTCCAGTTGATGGGCCATTTAAAATGAACTTTCTTGACTGATCATTGGTGCTTATTAAGTTGAGGCTTATAAATGAAGCATAATAAATGGCATCATGGAGTTCGGGATAGATTGGATAATTTGGTTACTTTTTCATATCTATTTCTGTCCCAAATTTTTTTACAATATAGAAACTTGAGCTAGCTTAACGTGGGCATTAGATTCGTGTCATTCTAAGCTCTAATTCCAAGAGTTACACATGATTTAGTGCAAAAATGTCAAGGTTATCAGCCAGTTAATTTCATCATTCTAAACTGATCATTGGTGCTCATTGAGTAAAGGATTACAAATGAAGCATAATGCATGGCATCACGGATTTTGGGATAGATTTTATTACTTGGATGCTTTGTCATATCTGTTTCTATATCAAAATTTCTCACAATATAGTATATTGAGCTAGCTTAACGTGGGCATTGGATTCGTGCCATTCTGAGTTATAATTGAAAAATTACGGACAATTTAGTGTAGACATTTCAAGTTGATCGATGAGTTAAAATGATCATGCTAAACTGATCATTGATCCTCATTGAGTAAAGGCTTATAAATGAAGCACAATGCATGGCATCACATAGTTTTGGATATATTGGATTACTTGTATGCTTTGTCGTATCTATTTTTGTCTCAAATTTTTCATTATATAGGAAATTGAGTGAGCTTAACATGGACATTGGATTCGTGTCATTTAGAGCTCTAAATCAAAAGTTACGGACGATTTTGTGCGATCATGTCAAGTTGATCGCCAAATTAAAATGATCATTCTTAACGTACCATTGGTTCTTATTGATTAGAAGCTTATAAGTGAACCAAAATGCGTGGCATCACGCAATTTGGGATAGATGATTTGTCGTATCTATTTCAGTTTTTAATTTGGTCACAATGTACAAAATTGTGCTAGCGTAACGTGGGCTTTGGATTCGTGTCATTATGAGCTCTAAATCAAAAGTTACGGAGATTTAGTATGGACATGTCAAGTTGATCGCCCAGTTAAAATTATCCTTTTTAACTGATATTGGTGCTCCTTAAGTTGACGCTAATAAATGAAGCATAATGCATGACATTACACACTTTTTGATAGATGTTATTACTTGGAGGAATTGTCGAAGCAATTTTAGTCTTAAATTTTATCAAAATATAGAAAATTGAGCTAGCTTAACGTGGGCTTTGGATTTGTGTCATTCTGAGCACTCAATCAAAAGTTATAGACAATTTAGTGCGCACATGTCAAGTTTATCGGCCAGTTAAAATGACTATTCTTAACTGATCATTGGTTCTTATTCATTAGAGGTTTATAAATGAAGCATAATTAATGACATCATGTAGTTCGGGATGGATTGGATAACTTGGATGCTTTGTCGTATCTATTTCTATCTAAAATTTTGTCACAATATAGTAACTTGAGCTAGCTTAACGTGGGTATTGGATTCGTATCATTCCGAGCAATCAATCAAATGTTACGGATGATTTAGTGTGGACATGTAAAGTTGATCAGCCACTTAATATGATCATTTTTAACAGATCATTGGTGCTCAATGCGTAAAGGCTTATAAATGAAGCATAATGCATGCCATCACGGATAGATTGGATTATTTAGATTCTTTTTGTAATTATTTTTGTCTCAAAATTTGTCACAATATTCAAAATTGAGCTATCTTAACGTGTGAATTGAATTCGTGTCATTCGTAGCTATAAATCAAAAGTTACGAACGATTTAGTGCTGACATATCAAGTTGATCGGCCAGTTAAAATGATAATTCTAACTGATCAGTGATGCTTATTGAGTTAAGGCATCAAATCACGCAGTTTTGGATATATTAAATTACTTGGACGCTTTGGCGTATCTATTTTTGTCTCAAATTTTGTCACAATAAAGAAAATTTAGCTAGCTTAACGTCGGTATTGGATTCGTGTTATTCTGAGCTATAAATCAAAATCTAATGATGATTTAATGCGGATATGTCAAGTTATTCGGACAGCTAAAATGATCATTCTTAACTGATCATTGGTGCTCATTGCGCGCTTCTTGAGTTGAGACTTATAAATGAAGCATAATGCGTTACATTACGCCTTTTTGGTAGATTTGATTACTTGGAGGATTTGTATAAGCAATTTTAGTCTTAAATTTTATCACAATATTGAAAATTGAGCTAGCTTAATGTGGGCTTTGGATTTGTGTCATTCTGAGCTCTAAATCAAAAATTACAGACGATTTAGTGCGGGCCAGTTAAAATGACCATTCTTAACTGACCATTAGTTCTCATTGATTAGAGCCTTATAAATGAAGCATAATGCATGACATCACACAGTTCGGGATAAATTGGATAACTTTGATGCTTTTTCTAATCTATTTATGTCTTATATTTTGTCACAATATAGAAACTTTAGGTAGCTTAATGTGTGCATTGGATTCGTGTCATCCGGAGCTCTAAATCAAAAGTTACAGAGGATTTAATTCGGAAATGTCATGTTGATCGGCCGGTTAATATGATAACTCTAAACTGATCATTGAGTAAAAGCTCATAATTGAAGCATAATGCATGGCTTCACCCTGTTTGGGACAGATTGTATTATTTGGATGCTTTGTCGTATCTATTTCTGTCTCAAAATTTGTCATAATATAGAAAATTGAGCTAGCTTTATGTGGACATTGGATTCGTGTCATTCTGAGCTATAAATCAAAAGTTACAAACGATTTAGTGCTGAAATGTCAAGTTGATCGGCCAGTTAAAATGATAATTCTAAACTGATCATTGATGCTTATTTAGTAAAGGCTTATAAATAAAACACAATACATGGTATTACGGAGATTTGAAGATATTGGATTACTTGGATGCTTTGTCGTATCTATTTCTGTCTCAAATTTTGTCACCATATAGAAAATTAAGCTAGCTTAACGTGGATTTTGGATGTGTTTTATTGAGAGTTCTAAATCAAAAGTTACTGGCGATTTATTGCGTACATGTCAAGTTGATCGACCAGTTAAAATTATCATTCTTCACTTATCATTGATACTCATTGAGTAAAGGCTTATAAATGAAACACAATGCATGGCATCATGAAGTTTTAGATATATTAGATTACTTGGACGCTTTGTAGTATCTATTTTTGTCTCAAAATTAGTCACAACATAGAAAATCGAGTTAGCATAACCAAGGCATTTGATGTGTGTCATTCTGAGCTATAACTCAAAAGTTATGGATTATTTAATGTGGACATGTCAAGTTTATCGGCCAATTAAAATTATCATTCTTAACTGATCATTGGTGTTCATTGAGTAGTGGTTATAAATAAAGCATAATGCATGGCATCACTGAGTTTGGGATATATAGACTGGATAACTTGGAAGCTTTTTCAAATCTATTTATGTCTCAAATTTTGGCACAATATAGAAACTTGAGCTAGCTTAATTTGGACAATGGATTCCTGTCATTTTTGGCTCTAAATCAAAAGTTATGGACAATTTAGTGCATGCATGTCAAGTTTATCGGCCAATTAATATGATCATTCTAAGCTGATCCCTGTTGCTCATTGAGTAAACGCCTATAAATGAAGCATAATGCATGGCATCACACATTTTGGGATAGATTGGATGACTTGGATTCTTTGTCATATCTATTTCTGTCTCAAAAATTGTCACAATATTAAAAAATTATCTAGCTTAACATGGGCATTGGATTCGTATCATTGTAAGCTATAAATCAAAAGTTATGGACGAATTAGTGCAGATATTTCAAGTTGATCGAACAGTTAAATTGATCATTCAAAAACTGATCATTGATGATCATTGAGTAAAGGTTTATAAATGAAGCACAATGCATGACATCACATAATTTTAGATAGATTGGATCACTTGGATGCTTTTTTGTATTGATTTATGTTTCAAATTTTGTCACAATATAGAAACTTGAGCTAGTTAAACGTGGGCATTCGATTCGTGTCTTTTTAAGATCTAAATCAAAAGTTACGGACATTTTAGTGCAAACATGTCAAGTTGATTAGCCAGTTAATATGATCATTCTAAATTGATCATTGTTGCTCATTAAGTAAAGGCTTATAAATGACGCATAATGCAAGGCATCACGCATTTTGGGATAGATTGGATTACTTGGATGCATTGTCGTATCTATTTAAATCTCAAAATTTGTCACAATATAGAAAATTGAGCTAGCTTGACGAGGGCAATGGATTTGTGTCATTCTGAGCTATAAATCAAAACTTAAGGAGGATTTAGTGCAAACGTGTCAAGTTAATCGGCCAGCTAAAATGATCATTCTAAACTGATCATTGATACTCGTTGAATAGAGGCTTATAAATGAACCATAATGCATGGCACCATGGAGTTTTGAATAGATTGGATAGCTTGGACGCTTTTTCGTATCTATTTCCGTCTCAAAATTTTTCACAATACAGAAACTTGATCTAGCTTATCATGGGCATTTGATTTGTGTCATTCTGAGCTCTAAATCAAAAGTTACGAAAAATTTAGTGCAGACATCAAGTTGATCGGCCAGTTAATATGATCATTCTAAACTGATCTTTGGTGCTCATTGAGTAAAAGCTAATAAATGAAGCATAATGCATGTCATCATGCATTTTGGGATAGATTGAATTACTTGGATGCTTTGTCATATCTATTTCTGTGTCAACATTTGTCACAATATAGAAAATTGAGCTAGCTTAACGTCGGCATTGGATTCGTGTCATTCTAAGCTTTAAATCAAAAGTTACGGACAATTTAGTGCCAACATGTCAAGTTGATCGGCCAGTTAAAATTATCATTCTAAACTGATCACTGATGATCATTAAGTAAAGATTTATAAATGAAGCACCATCCATGACATCATGCAGTTTTGGATAGATTGAATAACTTGGACGCTTTTTCGTATCTATTTCTATTTCAAAATTTCTCACAATAAAGAAACTTGAGCTAGGCTAACGTGGACATTGGATTCGTGTCATTCTGAGCTCTAAATCAAAAGTAACGGACAATTTAGTGCACACATGTCAAGTTTATCGGGCATTTAATATGATCATTCTAAACTGATCATTGGTGCTCATTAAGTAAAGGCTTATAAATGAAGCATAATGCATTGCATCACTCATTTTGGGATAGATTGAATTACTTGGATGCTTTGTCGTATCCATTTTTGTATCAAAATTTGTCACAATATAGAAAATTAAGCAAGCTTAACGTCAGCATTGGATTCGTGTCATTCTAAGATATAAATCAAAAGTTACAGACGATTTAGTGCAGACATGTCAAGTTGATCGGCCAGTTAAAATCATCATTCTAAACTTATCATTGATGATCATTAAGTAATGGTTTATAAATGATGCACAATGCATAACGTCATACAATTTTGAATAGATTGGAAAACTTGGACGTTTCATCGTATCTATTTTTGTTTCAAATTTTGTCAGAATATAGAAACTTGAGCTAGCTTAATGTGGGCATTGGATTGGTGTCTTCCGAGCTCTAAATCAAAATTTACAAAACATTTAGTGCATACATGTCAATTTGATCGTCTAGTTAATATGATCATTCTAAACAGATCATTGGTGCTTATTGCGTAAAGGCTTATAAATGATGCATAATGCATGGCATCACCCATTTTGCGATAGATTGAATTACTTGGATGCTTTGTCGTATCTATTTTTGTCTCAAAATTTGTCACAATATAGAAAATTGAGG
>JAEVFF010000169.1:53886-113290 GCA_018901945.1 Pugionium dolabratum | reverse complement strand
GTGTCAAATTTTGTGACCATATAGAAACTTGAGCCAGCTTAACGTGGGTATTGGATTCGTGTCATTTTGAGCTGTAAATAAAAATTTATGAAAAATTTAGTGCATACATGTCAAGTTGATCGGCCAGTTAATATGATCATTCTAAACAGATCATTCGTGCTCATTATGTAAAGGCTTATAAATGATGCATAATGCATGATATCACGCATTTTGAGATAGATTGAATTACTTGGATGCTTTGTTGTATCTATTTCTGTATCAAAATTTGTCATAATATAGAAAATTGAGTTAACTTAACGTAGGCTTTGGATTTGTGTCATTCTAAACTATAAATCAAAAGTTGTCCACGATTTACAGTGCACATGCCAAGTTGATCGGCCATTTAAAATGATCATTCTTAACTTATCATTGGTGCTCATTGAGTAAAGGCTTATAAATGAAGCACAATGCATTGCATCATGCATTTCGGGATAGATTGTATAACTTGGTTGCTTTGTCGTAAGTATTTATGTCTCAAAATTTGTCACGATATAGGAACTTGAGCTAGCTTAACGGGGGCATTGGATTCGTGTCATTCTGAGCTATAAATCAAAATTTACTAACGATTTAGTGCAAACATGTCACGGTTATCGGCCAGTTAATTTGATCATTCTAAACTGATCATTGGCGCTCATTGAGTAAAGGCTTATAAATGAAGAATAATGCATGGCATCAAGCATTTTTGGATAGATTTGATTACTTGGATGCTTTGTCGTATATGTTTCTGTATCAAAAATTTTCACAATATAGAAAATTGAATTAGCTTAGCGTGGGAATTGGATCCGTGTTATTCTGAACTATAAATCAAAAGTTATCGATGATTTAGTGCAGACATGTCAAGTTGATCGACTAGTTAAAATCATCATTCTAAACTGATCATTGATGCTCATTGAGTAAAGGCCTATAAATGAAGCCCAAAGCATGACACCACGCAGTTTTGGATAGATTGGATTAATTGGACGCTTTGTTTTAACTATTTCAGTCTCAAATTTTGTCACAATATAGAAAATTGAGCTAGCTTAACGTGGGCTATGGATTTGTGCCATTCTAAACAATAAATCAAAAGCTATGGAGGATTTAGTGCAGACATGTCAAGTTGATCGGCCATTTAAAACGAACTTTCTTAACTGATCATTGGTGCTTATTAAGTTGAGGCTTATAAATGAAGCATAATAAATCGCATCACGTAGTTCGGGATATATTGGATAACTTGGTTGCTATTTCGTATCTATTTCTGTCTCAAAATTTTTTACAATATAGAAACTTGAGCTAGCTTAACGTGGGCATTGGATTCGTGTCATTCTAAGCTCTAAATCCAAGAGTTACGCACGATTTAGCGCAAACATGTCAAGGTTATCAGCCAGTTAATTTGATCATTCTAAACTGATCATCGCTGCTCATTGAGTAAAGGCTTACAAATGAAGCATAATGCATGGCATCAGGCATTTTGGGATAGATTTTATTACTTGGATGCTTTTTCGTATCTGTATCTAAATAAATTTTTTTTTGCAATACAAAAAATTGAGCTACTTTAACATGGACATTGGATTCGTGCCATTCGGATATGTAAATCAAAAGTTACGTATGATTTAGTGCAAACATTTCAATTTGATCGATGAGTTAAAATGATCATGCTAAATTGATCATTGATGCTCATTGAGTAAAGGCTTATAAATGGAGCACAATGCATGGCATCACATAGTTTTGGTTATATTGGATTACTTGGACGTTTTGTCGTATCTATTTCTGTCTCAAATCACAATATAGACACTTGAGCAAGCTTAACGTGGGAATTGGATTCGTGTCATTCTGAGCCTTGAATAAAAAGTTATGGAAGATTTAGTGCAGACATGTCAAGGTTATCGTCCAGTTATTTTGATCATTCTAAATAAATGAAGCACAATGCATGACATCACGCAGTTTTGGATAGATTGGATTACTTGGATGCTTCGACGTATCTGTTTTTGTTTCAAATTTTTGTCACAATATTGGAAATTGAGTTAGCTAAACGTGGGCTTTAAATTTTTGTCATTCTGAGCTCTAAATCAAAAGTTACGGACGAATTAGTGTGGACATGTCAAGTTTATCGGCTAGTTAATATGATCATTTTAGACTGAGCACTGGTGCTCATTGAGTAAAGACATATAAATGAAGCATAATGCATGACGTCACGCAGTTTGGGACTGATTGGATAACTTGGACGCTTTTTGTATCTATTTCTCTCTCAAATTTTGTTACGATACAGGAAAATGAGCTAGCTTATCGTGGGCATTGGATTCGTGTCAATCTGAGCTTTAAATCAAAAGTTACGTAAGATTTAGTGCTGACATGTCAAGTGTATCGGCCAGTTAATATGATCATTCTAAACTGATCATTAGTGCTCATAGAGTAAAAGCTTATAAATGAAGCATAATGCAAGGTATCACGCGTTTTGGGATAGACTGGATTACTTGTATGTTTTGTCGTATCTATTTCTGTCTCAAATTTTTTCATGATATAGGAAATCGAGCTAGCTTAACGTGGACATTGGATTCGTGTCATTCGGTGCTCTAAATCAAAGGTTACGAACGATTTTGTGCGGACATGTCAAGTTGATCGACAAATTAAAATGATCATTCTTAAGGTACCATTGGTTCTTATTGATTAGAGGCTTATAAGTGAAGCATAATGGATGGCATCACGCCGTTTGGATAGATTGGATAACTTGGATGCTTTTGGCGTATCTATTTCAGTTTTTTATTTTGTTACAAAATAGAAAATTGTGCTAGCGTAACGTGGGCTTCGGATTCTTGTCATTATGAGCTCTAAATAAAAAATTACGGCGATTTAGCACGGAAATGTCAAGTTGATCGGCCAGTTAATATGATCATTCTAAACTGATCATTTGTGGTCATTGAGTAAAGGCATATAAATGAAGCATAATGCATGGCTTCACGCATTTTGGGATAGATTTTATTACTTGGATGTTTTGACGTATCTGTTTCTAAAACAAAATTTTTCACAATATAGTAAATTGAGCTAGTTTAACGGGGGCATTGGATTCGTGCCATTCTGAGCTATAAATCAAAAGTTACGTACGATTTAGTGCATACATTTCAAGTTGATCAATGAGTTAAAATGATCATGCTAAACTGATCATCGATGCTCATTGAGTAAAGGCTTATAAATGAAGCACAATGCATTGCATCACATACGTTTGGATAGATTGGATTACTTGGACGCTTTGTCGTATCTATTTCTGTCTCAAATTTTGGCACAATATAGAAACTTGAGCAATCTTAACGTGGGCATTGGATTCATGTCATTCTGAGCTATAAATAAAAAGTTATGGATGATTTAGTGCAGACATGTCAAGGTTATTGGCCAGTTATTTTGATCATTCTAAATGATAATTGATTCTCATGGAGTAAGGTCTTATAAATGGAGTAAGAGCTCAGAGCACAATGCATGACATCACGCAGTTTTGAATAGATTGGACTACTTGGACACTTTGACGTATCTATTTTTGTTTCAAATTTTGCACAATATAGAAAATTGAGCTAGCTTAACATGGACTTTGAATATGTGTCATTCTGAGCTCTAAATCGAAAGTTACGGCCGAGTGAGTGCTGACATGTCAAGTTGATCGGCCTGTTAAAATGATCATTCTAAACTAGGTGCTCATTGAGTTGAGGCTTATAAATGAAGCATAATGCATTGCATGACGCCGTTCGGGATAGATTGGATAACTTGGTTGCTTTTTGTACATATATTTTTTCTCAAAATTTGTAACAATATAGGAACTTGAGTTAGCTTAACGTGGGCATTGGATTCGTGTCATTCTGAGCTATAAATCAAAAGTTACAGAGGATTTAGTGCAAACATGTCAAGGTTATCGGCCAGTTAATTTGATCATTCTAAACTGATCATTGGTGCTCACTGAGTAAAGGCTTACAAATGAAGCGTAATGCATGGCATCACGCATTTTAGAATAGATTTGATTACTTGGATGCTTTATCATATTTGTTTCTGTATCAAAATCTTTTCACAGTATAGAAAATTGAACTAGATTAACGTGGGCATTGGATTCGTGTTATTCTGAGCTATAAATCAAAAGTTATGTACGATTTAGTGCAGACATGTCAAGTTGATCGATCAGTTAAAATGATCATTCTAAACTGATTATAGATGCTCATTGAGTAAAGGCTTATAAATGAAGCACAATGCATGACACCACGCAATTTTGGATAGATTGGATTATTTGGACGATATGTCGTATCTATTTCAGTCCAAAATTTTGTCACAATATAGAAAATTGAGCTAGCTTAACGTGGGCTATGGATTTGTGCCATTCTAAACTATAAATCAAAAGCTATGGATGATTTAGTGCAGACATGTCAAGTTGATCGGCCATTTAAAACGAACTTTCTTAACTGATCATTGGTGCTTATTAAGTTGAGGCTTATAAATGAAGCATAATAAATCGCATCACGTAGTTTGGGATATATTGGATAATTTGGTTGCTTTTTCGTATCTATTTCTGTTTCAAAAATTTTCACAATATAGAAACTTGAGCTTGCTTAATGTGGCCATTGGATTCGTGTCATTCTAAGCTCTAAATCCAAGAGTTACGCACAATTTAGTGCAAACATGTCAAGGTTATCAGCCAGTTAATTTGATCATTCTAAACTGATCATCGGTGCTCATTGAGTAAAGGCTTACAAATGAAGCATAATGCATGGCATCATGGATTTTGGGATAGGTTTTATTACTTGGATGCTTTGTCGTATCTGTTTCTATATCAAAATTTCTCACAATATAGAATATTGAGCTAGCTTAACGCGGGCTTTGGATTCATGCCATTCTGAGTTATAAATCAAAAGTTACGGACAATTTAGTGTAGACATTTCAAGTTGATCGATGAGTTAAAATGATCATGCTAAACTGATCATTAATCCTCATTGAGTAAAGGCTTATAAATGAAGTAAAATGCATGGAATCACATAGTTTTGGATAGATTGGATTACTTGGACGGTTTGTCGAATCTATTTTTGTCTCAAATTGTTTTCACAATATAAAAAATTGAGCTAGCTTAACGTGAGCATTGGATTCGTGTCATTCTTAGATATAAACCAAAAGTTATGGATGATATAATGCAGATAGGTCAAGTTGATCGGCCAGTTAAAATGATCATTATAAACTTATCATTGATGCTCATTGAGAAAAGTTTTATAAATGAAGAACAATGCATGTCATGACGCAATTTTAGATAGATTGGATTACTTGGATGCTTTTTCGAATCTATTTCTGTCTCAAATTTTGTCACACTATAGAAAATTGAGCTAGCTTAACGTGGGCATTGGATTCGTGTCATTATGAGCTATAAATCAAATGTTATGGACGATATAGTGCAGAAATGTCAAGTTGATCGGCCTGTTAAAATGATCATTCTAAACTGAATATTCATGCTCATTGAGTAAAGTCTTAGAAATGAAGCACAATGCATGGCATGAAGCAATTCTGGATAGATTGGATTACTTGGATACTTTTTCGAATCAATTTCTTTCTCAAATTTTGTCACCATATAGAAAATTGAACTAGCTTAACGTGGGCTTTGGATTTGTGTCATTCTATAATTTAAATCAAAAGTTACGGACGATTTAGTGCACATATGTCAAGTTGATCGGCCAGTTAAAATGATCATTCTTAACTGATCATTGGTGCAAATTGAGTAGAGGCCTATAAATGAAGAACAATGCATGACATGATGAAGTTTTGGACAGATTGGATAACTTGACTCTTTTTCGTATATATTTATGACTCGAATTTTGTCACAATATAGAATATTGAGCTAGCTTAACGTGGACAATGGATTCCTGTCATTCGAAGCTATAAATCAAAAGTTATGGACAATATAGTGTAGATTTGTCAAGTTGATCGGCTAGTTAAAATGATCATTCAAAACTGATCATTGATTCTGATTGAGTAAAGGCTTAAAAATGCATGGCAAGAAGAAGTTCTGGATAGATTGGATTATTTGGATGATTTGTCGAATCTATTTCTGTCTGAAACTTTGTCATAATATAGGAAATTGAGCTACATTAACGTGGGCTTTGGATTTGTGTCATTCTGAACTCTAAATCAAAAGTTATGGACGATTTAGTGCAGACATGTCAAGTTTATCAGCCATTTAAAATGATCATTTTAAACTGATGATTGATGCTAATTCAGTAAAGTATTATAAATGAGGCACAATGCATGGCATGAAGCAGTTCTGGATAGATTGGATTAGTTGGATGCTTTGTCGAATCGCTTTCTGTCTCAAATTTTGTCACAATATATAAAATTGAGCTAGCTTAACATGGGCTTTGGATTTATGTCATTCTGAGTTCTAAATCCAAAGTTACGGACGATTTAGTGTGTACATGTCAAGCTGATCGGCCAGTTAAAATGATCATTCTAAACTGATAATTGATGCTTATTGAGTGAAGGGTTATTAATGAAGAAGAATTCATGGCAAGACGCAGTTTTGGATATATTGGATTACTTGGACGCTTGGTCGATTCTGTTTCTATCTCAAATTTTGTCACAATATAGAATGTTGTGCTAGCTTAACGTGGGTATTGGATTCGTATCATTATGAGCTATAAATCAAAAGTTACGGACGACATAGTGCAGACATGTCAAGTTGATCGGCCAGTTAAAATGATCATTCTAAACTGATTATTGATGCTCATTGAGTAAAGGCTTATAAATGAACCATAATGCATGGCATGAAGCAGTTCTGGATAGATTGGATTACTTGACGGTTTTTCGTATCTATTTCTGTCTCAAATTTTGTCACAATATAAAAAATTGAGCTACCTTAACGTGGGCTTTGGATTTGTGTTATTCTAAGCTTTAAATCAATAGTTACGGACGATATAGTGCGGACGTGTTAAGTTGATCGGCTAGTTAAAATGATCATTCCTATCTGATCATTGGTGCTCATTGAGTAGAGGCTTATAAATGAAGCACAATGCATTGAATGACGAAGTTTTGGATAGATTGGATAACTTGGATGCTTTATCGTATCTATTTGTGTTTCAAATTTTGTGACAATATAGAAAATTGAGCTAGATTAACATGGCTTTGGATTTGAGTCATTCTAAGTTCTAAATCCAAAGTGACGCACAATTTAGGGCAGACATGTCGAGTTGATCGGGAAGTTAAAATGATCATTCTAAACTGATCATTGATGCTCCTTGAGTAAAGGCTTATAAATGAAACATAATGCATGGCATGAAGCAGTTCTGGATATATTGGATTAGTTGATGGTTTTTCGTATCTATTTTTGTCTCAAATTTTGTCACAATATACAAAATTGAGCTAGCTTAACGTGGGCTTTGGATTTGTGTCATTCAAAGATTTAAATAAAAAGTTACGGATGATATAGTGTGGACATGTCAAGTTGATTGGCCTGTTAAAATGATCATTCTAAACTGATCATTGATGCTCATTGAGTAAAGGCTTATAAATGAAGCACAAGGCATGGCATGAAGCAGTTTTGGATAGATCGGATTACTTGACGGTTTTTCATATTTATTATTGTCTCAAATTTTGTCACAATATAGAAAATTGATCTAGCTTAACGTGGGCTTTGGATTTGTGTCATTCTAAGCTGTAAATGAAACGTTATGGACGATATAGTGCAGGAATGTCAAGTTGATAGGCTAGTTAAAATGATCATTGTTACCTGATCATTGGTGCTCATTGAGTATAGGCTTATAAATGAATCACAATACATGGCATGAAAAAGTTTTGGATAGATTGGACATGGATGCTTTATCGTATCTATTTCTGTTACAAATTTTTTGACAATATAGAAAATTGAGCTAGATTAACGTGGGCTTTGGATTTGAGTCATTCTAAGTTCTAAATCCAAAGTAACGGATGATTTAGTGCAGATATGTCAAGTTGATTGGCCAGTTAAAATGATCATTCTAAACTGATCATTGATGCTCATTGAGTAAAGGCTTTATAATGAATCACAATGCAGGGCAAGACGCAGTTTTGGATAGATTGGATTACTTGGATGCCTTGTCGAATCTATTTCTATCTCAAATTTTGTCACAATATAGAAGATTAAGCTAGCTTAACTTGGGCATTGGATTCATGTCATTCTGAGCTATAAATCCAAAGTGAAGGACGATATAGTGCCTACATGTCAAGTTGATCGGCCAGTTCAAATGATCATTCTAAACTAATCATTAATGCTCATTGAGTAAAGGCTTATAAATGAAGAACAATTCAAGGCATGACACAGTTTTATATAGATTGGATTACTTGGACACTTTGTCGAATCTATTTCGGTCTCAAATATTATCACAATATAGAAAATTGAGCTAGCTTAACGTGGCTTTTGGATCTGTGTCATTCTAAGTTCTAAATCCAAAGTTACGAAAGATTTAGTACAGACTTGTCAAGTTGATCGGCCATTAAAAATTATCATTCTAAACTGTTCATCGATGCTCACTGAGTAAAGGCTTATTAATGAAACACAATGCATAGCAAGACACAGTTTTGGATAGATTTGGATTACTTGGACGCCTTGTCGAATCTATTTCTTTTTCAAAATTTGTTACAATATAGAAAATTGAGCTAGCTTAACGTGGGCATTGGATTTGTGTCACTATGAGCTATAAATCAAAAGTGATGGACGATATAGTGCAGACATGTCAAGTTGATCGGGCAGTAAAAATGATCATTCTAAACTGATCATTGATGCTCATTGGGTAAAGGCTTATGAATGAAGTATAATGCATGGTATGAAGCAGTTCTGAATAGATTGGATTACTTGACGGTTTTACGTATTTATTTTTGTCTCAAATTTTATCACAATATAGAAAATTGAGCTAGCTTAATGTGGGCTTTGGATTTGTGTCATTCTAAGCTCTAAATCAAAATTTACGGACGATATAGTGCGGACATGTCAAGTTGATCGGCCAGTTAAAATGATCATTCTTAATTGTTCATCGGTGGTCATTGAGTAGAGGCTTATAAATGAAGCACAATGCATGGCATGACGCAGTTTTGAATGGATTGGATTACTTGGACGCAGTTTTGAATGGATTGGATTACTTGGACGCATTTTCGAATCTATTTCTGTCTCAAATTTTGTCACAATATAGAAAATTGAGCTAGCTTAACGTGGGCATTGGATTTGTGTCATTATGATCTATAAATCAAAAGTAACAAACAATATAATGCAGACGGGTCAAGTTAATCGGCTAGTTAAAATGATCATTCTAAACTGATCATTGATGCTCATTGAGAAAAGGCTTATAAATGAAGAACAATGCATGTCATGACACAGTTTAAGATAGATAGATTGGCTTATAAATTTTTTTCACAATATAGAAAATTGAGCTAGCTTAACGTGGGGATTGGATTTGTATCATTTTGAGCTATTAATCAAAAGTTATGGATAATATAATGCCGAAATGTCAAGTTGACCGGCCAATTAAAATGATCATTCTAAACGGATCATTGATGCTCATTGAGTAAAGGCTTATAAATGAAGCATAATGCATGGCATGAAGCAGTTCTGGATAGATTGGATTAATTGGATACTTTTTCGAATCTATTTCAGTCTCAAATTTAGTCACATTATATAGAAAATTGAACTAGCTTAACGTGGGCTTTGGATTTGTGTCATTCTAAGTTCTTCATCCATAGTTACGGACGATTTAGTGCAGACATATCAAGTTGATCGGCCAGTTAAAATGATCATTCTAAATTGATCATTGATGCTTATTGAGTAAAGGCTTCATAATGATTCACAATCCATGGCAAGACACAGTTTTGGATATATTGGATTACTTGGATGCCTTGTCGAATCTATTTCTATCTCAAATTTTGCCACAATATAGAAGATTGAGCTAGCTTTCTTGTCATTATGTGCTATAAATCAAAAGTGACGGATGATATAGTGCAGACATGTCAAGTTTATCGGCCACTTAAAATGATCATTCTAAACTGATCATTGATGCTCATTGAGTAAACGCTTATAAATGAAGCACAATGCACGCATGACACAGTTTTGTATAGATTGGATTACTTGGACATTTGTCGAATCTATTTCGATCTCAAATTTTGTCACAATATAGAAAATTGAGCTAGCTTAACGTGGGATTTGGATTTGTGTCATTCTAAGTTCTAAATCCAAAGTTACGAACGATTTAGTGTAGAGCTGTCAAGTTGAT
This sequence comes from Pugionium dolabratum, assembly GCA_018901945.1. Taxonomy (NCBI): domain Eukaryota; kingdom Viridiplantae; phylum Streptophyta; class Magnoliopsida; order Brassicales; family Brassicaceae; genus Pugionium; species Pugionium dolabratum. The sequence continues at coordinate 103,028 of JAEVFF010000169.1, read as the reverse complement.
CGGCCACTTAAAATGAACATTCCAAACTGATCATTGATGCTCATTGAGTAAAGGCTTATTAACGAAGGACAATGCATGGAAGACTCAGTTTGGAATAGATTGGATTACGTGGATGCTTTATCGTATCTATTTTTGTCACAAATTTTAAACACAACAGAAAAAATTACGCTAGTTTAACGTGGACTTTGGATTTGGATCATTTTGAGCTCTAAATCAAAAGTTACGGACGTTTAGTGCATACATGTCAAGTTCATCGGCCAGTTAAAATGATCATTCTTAACTGATCATTGGTGCTCATTGAGTGGAGGCTTATAAATGAAGCATAATGCATGGGATCACTCAGTTTGGGATATATTGGATAACTTGGACACTTTTTCGTATCTATTTATGTCTCAAATTTTGTCACAATATAGAGACTTGAGCTAGCTTAATATGGGCATTGGATTCGTGTCATTTTGAGCTCTAAATCAAAAGTTACAGACGATTTAGTGTTGATATGTCAACTTGATCGGCAAATTAATATGATCATTCTAAACTGATCATTCTAAACTAATCATTGATGCTCATTGAGTTAATGCTTATATATGAAACATAATGCATGAAATCACGTTTTTAGGATAGATTGGATTACTTGGATGCTTTGTCCTAAATATTTATGTCTCAAATTTTGTCACAATATAGAAACGTGAGCTAGCTTAACGTGGGCATTGCATTCGTGTCATTCTGAGCTATAAATCAAAAGTTATTGACGATTTAATGCAGACATGTCAAGTTGATCAGCCAGTTAAAATGATCATTCTAAACTGATCGTTGATGCTCACTGAGTAAATGCTTATAAATGAAGAATAATGCATGGCATCACGCAGTTCGGGATAGATTGGATAACTTGCACTGGTTGTCATACCATTTTTCTCTCAAATTTTGTCACAATATAGAGACTTGAGCTTGCTTAATGTGGGCATTGGTTTCATGTCATTCTGACCTGTAAATCAAGTGTTACAAACGTTTTAATGCGGACATTCTTAACTGATCATTGTTGCTCATTGAATAGGGGCTTAAAAATGAAACATAATGCATGAAATCACGCAGTTTGGGATAGATTGGATAACTTGGACACTTTTTAGTATCTATTTCTATCTCAAATTTTGTCACAATATAGAGACTTGAGCAAGCTTAATGTGTGCATTGAATTCGTGTCATTCTGAAAACTGAATCTAAAGTTATAGACGATTTAGTGTATACATGTCAAGTTGATCGGCAAGTTAATATGATCATTCTAAACTGATCGTTAATGCTTATTGAGTAAATACTTATAAATGAAGCATAATGCATGGCATCATGCAGTTCGGGATAGATTGGATTACTTGGATGTTTTGTCATAACTATTTTGTCTCAAATTTTGTAACAATATAGAAACTTAAGCTAGCTTAACGTGGGCATAGCATTCGTGTCATTCTGAGCTATAAATGAAAAGTTACTGACGATTTAATGCGGACATGTCAAGTTGATCAGCCAGTTAAAATGATAATTCTTAACTGATCGTTGATGCTCATTGTGTAAATGCTTATAAATGAAGAATAATGCATGACATCACACAGTTTGGGATAGATGGGGTTACTTAGATGCTTTCTCACATCTATTTCTCTCTCAAATTTTGTCACAATATAGAAACTTGAGCTAGCACAACGTGGGCATTGCATTCGTGTCATTCTGAGTTATAAATCAAAAGTTATGGACGATTTAATGCAGACATGTCAAGTTGATTGGCCAGTTAAAAGGATCATTCTAAACTGATCGTTGATACTCATTGAGTAAATGCTAATAAATGAAGAATAATGCATGGCATCACGCATATTTGGATAGATTGGATTATTTGAACGCTTTGTCGTATCTATTTCGGTATCAAATTTTGTCACAATATAGAGACTTGAGCTAGCTTAACGTGGTAATTGGAATCATATTATTCTGAGATATAAATCATGAGTTACGGACGATTTAGTGCAGACATGTCAAGTTGATTGGCCAGTTAAAATGATCATTCTAAACTGATCATTGGTGCTTATTAAGTAAATGCTTATAAATGAGGTATAATCATGGCATCACACGGTTTTGGATAGATTGGATTAGTTGGACACTTTGTCGTATCTATTTATGTCTCAAATTTTTTCACAATATAAAAATTTGAGCTAGCTTAATGTGGGCATATGATTCGTGTCATTCTGAGCTCTAAATCAAAAGTTAAAGACGATTTAGTGCGGACATGTCAAGTTGATCGGCAAGTTGATATGATTATTCTAAACTGATCATTGGTGCCCTTTGAGTAAAGGCTTATAAATGAAGTATAATGCATGGCATCACACAATTTGGGATAGATTGGATTAGGTGGATACTTTGTTGTATTTGTTTCTTTCTCAGATTTTGTCAGAATACAGAAACTTGACCTAGCTTAACGTGGGCATTAGATTCGTTTTATTTTAAGCTATAAATCAAAATTACGGAAGATTTAGTGCACACATGTGAAGTTGATCAGCCAGTTAAAATGGTCATTATAAACTGATCATTGATGCTCATTGAGTAAATGTTTGTAAATGAAGCATAATGCTTGGCAACACACTGTTTTGGATTGATTGGATTACTTGTACGCTTTATCTTATCTATTTATGTCTCCAATTTTTTCAAAGTACAGAAAATTCAGCTAACATAATGCGGGCTTTCGATTTTTGTCAATCTGAGCTCTAAATCAAACGTTACTAACGATTTAGTGTGCACATGTCAAGTTTATCGGCTAGTTAAAATGATCATTTATAACTGATCATTCATGCTAATTGAGAAGAGGCCTATAAATAGAGCATAATGCATGACATCACGCAGTTCAGGATAGATTTGATAACTGTGATGCCTTATCGTATCTACTTCTATCTCAAATTTTTTGATAATATAGAGACCTGAGCTAGCCTAATGTGGGCATTTGATTCGTGTCATTATGAGCTATAAATCAAAAGCTACAGACGATTTAGTGCATTAATGTCAAGTTGATAGGGAAGATTCTAAATTGATCATTGGTGCTCATTGAGTAAAGGCATATAAATGAAGTATAATGCAGCATCACACAGTTTTGGATATATTGGATTACTTGAAAACTTTTTCGTATCTATTTCCGTCTCAAATTTTGCCACAATATAGGAAATTGAGCAATCTTGATGTTGGCATTGCATTCGTGTCATTCTGTGCTATAAATCAAATGTTATGGACGATTTAATGTAGATATGTCAAGTTAATCGGCCAGTTAAAATGATCATTCCAAGCTGATCGTTGATGCTCATTGAGTAAATGCTTATAAATGAAGAATAATGCATGGCATCACGAAGTTCAGGATAGATTGGATAACTTGGACCCTTTGTCGTATCTATTTATGTCTCAAATTTTATCACAATATAGAGTCCTGAGCTTACTCAACGCAAGCATTGTATTCGTGTAATTCTGAGGTGTAAATAAAAAATTACAGACGATTTCATGCACACATGTCAAGTTGATCAGCAAGTTAATATGATCATTATAAATTGATAATTGGTGCTCATTGAGTAAAGGCATATAAATCAAGCATAATGCATGGCATCAATATATTTGGATAGATTGGATTACTTGGACGCTTTGTCGTATCTATTTTGGTCTCAAATTTTATCACAATATAGAGATTTGATCTTGCTTAACGTGGACATTGGAATCGTGTCATTTTGAGCTATAAATCAAAACTTGCATACGATTTAGTACAGACATGTTAAGTTGATTGACCAATTAAAATGATCATGCTAAACTTATCATTGGTGCTCATTGAGTAAATTCTTATATATGAAGCATAATGCATGGCATTACACAGGTTTTGATAGATTGGATTACTTGGACACTTTGTCGTATCTATTTCTGTCTGAAATTTTGTCACAATATAAAAACTTGAGCTAGCTTAACATGGGCATTATATTTATTTCATTGTAAGGTATAAATCAAAAGTTATGAAAGATTTAGTGCAAACATGTGAAGCTGATCAGTTAGCTAAAATGATCATTCTAAACTGATCATTGATGTTCGTTGAGTAAATGTTAATAAATGAAGCATAATGAATGGAATTACGTAGTTTTGGATAGATATGATTCTTTGGACGCTTTGTCGTATGTATTTATGTTTCAAAGTTTGTCAAAATATAGAAACTTGAGCTACTATAATGTGGGCTTTCGATTTGTGTCATTCCAACCTCTAAATAAAAAGTTAAGGACGATTTAGTGCTGACATGTCAAGTTGATCGGCCAGTAAAAATGATCATTCTTAATTGATCATTGGTGGTCATTGAGAAGAGGCCAATGAATAAAGCATAATGAATGCCATCACGCAGTTTGGGATAGCTTGGACAACTTTGACGCTTTATTCTATTTATTTCTTGCTCAAATTTTGTCACAATATAGAGACTTGAGTTAGCGTAACGTAGGCATTGGATTCGTGTCATTCTGAGATATAAATCAAAAGTTACGGACGATTTAGTGCATAACTGTCAAGTTGATCGGCAAGTTAATATGATCATTCTAAATTGATCATTGGTGTTCATTGAGTAATGGCATATAAATGAAGCAAAATGCATGGCATCACGCAGTTCTGGATATATTGGATTACTTGGATGCTTTGTCGTATCTATCTCTGTCTCAAATTTGGTCACAATATAAAAAATTACGCTAGTTTAACATGGGCTTTGGATTTGTTTCATTCTGAACTCTAAATCAAAAGCTAAAGACGATTTAGTGCGGACATGTCAAGTTCATCGGCCAATTAAAATGATCATTCTTAACTGATCATTGGTGCTCATTGACTAGGGGCTTATAAATAGATCATAAAGCATGGAATCATGCAGTTTGAGATAGATTGGATAACCTGGACACTTTGTCGTATCTATTTCTGTCTCAAATTTTGTCATAATATAGAGACTTGAGCTACCTTAATGTGGGCATTGGATTCGTATCATTCTGGGCTCTAAATCAAAAGTTAAACACGATTTAGTGCAGACATGTCAAGTTGATCAGCAAGTTAATATGATCATTCTAAACTGATCATTGGTGCTTGTTCAGTAAAAGCTTATAAATGAAGTATAATGCATGGCATCACACAGGTTTGGATAGATTGGATTAGTTGGACACTTTTTCGTATCTATTTCTGCCGCAAATTTTGTCAAAATATAGAGACTTGAGCTAGCTTAACGTGGGCATTGGATTCGTGTCATTCTGAGCTCTAAATTATTAGTTACTGACGATTTTGTACGGGCATGTCAAGTTGATCTGCAAGTTAATATGATCTTTCTAAACTGATCATTTGTGCTCATTGAGTAAAGACTTATAAATGAAGAATAATGCATGGCATCACGCAGTTTGGGATAGCTGTAGCTCAATGACGATGAGGAGGCATTGATTGGTCAATTCTTGGATGGATTGCAAGAGAGGATCAGCCAAAAAGTGGAGAGACAAATCTACAATGATTTCAAAGACTTGTTCCACCTCTCTGTTCAGGCTGAGAAGCACATCAGGCGTAAGAGCCAAGACCTACGCAGCACGCCTAAGACGCCTTGGGCACCAAGCATTAGCACCAAGCCCGTAGACAAGGGCAAAACTATAGAAATTGAACCACGGTTCAAGAGCAAGCCTCCTGAGCAAACCCGTCACCAGAGAGAGCCTAGTAAGTCTTCTAACCGTCAGAGATCACGTGACATCACTTGTTTTAAGTGTAGGGGTCACGGTCACATCTCAAGGGAGTGCCCAAACAACCGAGTCATGCTGATCACGGAAGCTGGAGAGTATGAGTCTCAAGATGAAGGGGACTTTGATCCAGAAGGAGAATACGGTGACATTGAGTACCCTGATGTGGGGTAAGTGCTGGTCACTAGACGTATCCTCAGTGCAATGGTAGACCCCTCTGAGACCATTCAAAGGGAGAACATCTACCACAGCGGGTGCATCATCAAGGGCAAGGTATGTAACCTCATCATAGATGGTGGTTCTTGCACTAATGTGGCTAGTGCGTATATGGTTGATAAGCTAGGTGTAGAGAAGACAAGGCACCCCGGGCCATATATACTGAGATGGCTAGATGACAAGGTGGAGCTCAAGATCCATGAGCAAGTAATTGTGCCATTCAGTGTGGGCAGATACCAGGACCAGGTTGATGAGGACATCAGGTCGTACATCCAGACAGGAGACCAGACTGGCCGACCAGGAAGCTTGCCCGAGACAGCCGGACCATCTAGCACGCCTGCCGGCCCAAGCAGTACTGCTGGACCCTCGACCACAAGGACCAGAGCAACCAGCATTGCCGGCGGAGAGGCCCAAGCTTCCGGCACACTTGGTGGCGACGTGGATGACACCGACGGCCCCTCTGGTGATGCCACCAACTCCGGGATCAACTTGGCCGGTCCTGAAGGCATTCCGGCCAGTACCTCGCACAATCCAGCCGGTACAGCCGATCCAGCCGAGTACACGCGCATTTTCACTTCTACACAAGAGGACTCGGACCAAATGAGCTACCAGCTCCAGGACATGCACCTAGAGGAAGTATCTACACCAGTGGTACCTCAAGGAGCAATGACAAGAAGCAGATCAAGGGCACTCTTCCACAAATTCAGCTTATGGGTCGACAAGCTCCTAGAGGAAGATCGACTAAGGACAATGGGCCAAAAATGCAAGGAAGAGTCCAATGGCTTCTCAACAACACAAGGGACATCAAGAGACTTGGGCTTTAGTGGCAAGAGAGGTCAGGGCCCAAAGATTCTTAACCCTACTCCAAGTCGAAGACTAGGAGCAAGGCGCGTGCATGCCACAAGGACGGCCACCTTCCATTTCTTGGCCATGAGGTAAGTTAAGGTAGGTTTCAATTCGAATATATGCCTCTTTCTGTTTTGCAGGGTAGGATCTAGAATATTTACTTTTATTGAGTCAAAGACATTTTAGGAATAGGTCCTTTTTTCGATTATACACTTTTGTATCTTTTCCTTTTGTGCACTTTTGTAAGTTTTCCTTTTCTTATTTGGGTCGACCCTAGAAGGTCAAGCTGTCGAGTATATATATAAGGCTCCTTCCAGCATTGTAGTTCGACAACCTTTTTGCTAGTTAATAATGATGGAATTTTCTTTACAAGTTATTCTCTCAAAGAAGCTTGTGCGCTTAGAATCTAGTTGAGACCAGCCCTCCTAGCTCTAAGTTTGTGATTTATCACGAGGTTCATCACCCTTCGTGTGGTTCACTTCACCCTTCCATCGAATACCAACCCAAAACCCCCTATCCAAGAAGTCTAAGGTCGAGTTTCTCACCTAACCTTCTCCAAACAGCCCACGCACATATAAGCCTTGAATCGAGGCTTGTATCATTTTGGTATCAGAGCTTAAAGCTCCTAAACCAGGTTTTTTCTATCCTTTAGCTTGTTTTGTTTTTAGTTCTTGCATTAGTTTAAGTCGCATTCAAGAAAATAAAAAAAAATAACATCAAACTCCAAACCGAGTGCATCTAGCCTTCTACGTGTATCACTAGGGTTTAGATTCACTTTTGCATTGCCATTCACGTTTTCCTTTTGTTTAATTCATATTTCCATTATTTTTAAGTTAAATTAAAAAGAAAAGAAAAAGAAAAGAAAAGAAAATAGGAAAAATACCAAACGATTTCGAATTGGACAGCTAGCAATAGTTGTCAAGAAAGTTTCCTTATCCTTTTATTCGAATTTTCCATTCCTTAGAATTTTCCTTTTTGCATTTTTTTTAATCCCTTATAAAAAGAGAACCCTCCTAACAATTTAGGAGTAGCATAACTTGTTTTCTTCCTTGTAGTACGCAATGGGAGAAGAAAATAGAGATGCAGCCGAGGCCATGATGGCCATGTTCACCACACTCCAAACACAACTGGCATCCATAGGCGAGAGATTGGAGCGCGTGGAGAGGCCTGTGAGATTCCAGGCCATAAGGCACGTGAGAGCTGAGCAAGACCGCCCTGAGGGTCCTGAGCACCCTAGGACATGGCACGAACAGGAGGAGCCCCAGCCAGATTGAGATGAGGACACACAACCTCATAACTATCACCATAGGCCGAGAGGACCTCCACGGCAACCAGAGGCAGAAGATGATGGCTTTGAGCCATATGGTCTTCACCAGAGACCAAGAATGCCTCCTAGACATCATGAGGATGGAGATGAACACGCCTACAACCGGGTAACTCATCCTGATGTTAAGCTAACTCCTCCTAGTTTTGCAGGAAAAGTAGACCCCGAGGCTTACCTAGATTGGGAAAGAAGAATGGATCATATCTTTGATCATTACAACCAACCAGGACCTAGGAGAGTCTCAATGGCAGTAGCACAACTCACAGAACAATGCCCTTCATCTGGTGGGATCGTGAGGTATCTGACAGAAGGAGGAAGAGAATGAGGCCCATAGACTCATGGGTCGACATGAAAGACCTCATGCGACAAAGGTTTTTTCCACCTTACTTTCATAGAGACTTGCAACGTCGTTTTCGTACTCTTAAGCAGGGTACTAGATCAGTAGAGGAGTACTATGAAGAGTTCGAGAAGCTAAGGAACAGATTGGAGCTCAATGATGATGAAGAAGCATTGATGGCACAATTCTTGGATGGACTCCAAGAAAGAATCAGCCGCAAGGTGGAAAGGCAAATCTACAATGACTTCAAAGACTTGTTCCACCTATCTGTCCAGGCTGAGCAGCACATCAAACGTAAGAGCCAAGACATCCGCAGCAAGCCTAAGACACCTTGGGCACCAAGCAACATGCCCAAGCCCGTAGACAAAGGCAAGAGCATAGAGATCGAGTCAAGGTTCAAGAGCAAGCCTCCTGAACCCACCCGTGACCAGAGAGAGCCTGGTAAGTCTTCTAACCCTCAAAGATCACGTGACATCACTTGTTTCAAGTGTAGGGGTCGTGGACACATCTCAAGGGAGTGCCCAAACAACCGGGTCATGTTGATTACGGAGGCTGGAGAATATGAGTCCCAAGATGAAGAGGACTATGAACCAGAAGAGGAGTATGGTGACATTGAGTACCCTGATGTGGGGGAAGTGCTGGTCACTAGACGCATCCTCAGTGCAATGGTGGATCCTTCAGAGACCATCCAAAGGGAGAACATCTTCCACAGCCGTTGCACCATCAAGGGCAAGGTATGTAACCTCATCATAGATGGTGGTTCTTGCACTAACGTTGCTAGTGCATATATGGTTGATAAGCTAGGTCTAGAGAAGACAAGGCATCCTCGACCATATAGACTGAGATGGCTGGATGACAAAGTGGAGCTCAAGATCCATGAGCAAGTCACTGTGCCATTCAGTGTGGGCAAGTACCAAGACCAAGTCGTGTGCGACGTGGTGCCCATGCAAGCTGGCCATCTTCTGCTAGGAAGACCATGGCAGTTTGACAAAGAGACCAGGCATGATGGCCGAACCAATCTCTACACTTTTGTGCATGACAAAAGAAAGGTCAGCTTGGCTCCTCTTACACCTGCCCAGGTACACGAGCTACAACTCCAAATGAGTAAGGAAAAGAAACTTATCAAGTCTAATTTTCTTATTCAACCAAGCCATGTCCGGAGAGCTTTAGCCTCGAAGGATTTAATGTTACTAATGGTTTTCAAAGAAGTGTTGAATGTAGAAAAAGAACAGGTAGAGCTACCTCCTGAAGTAGCAACTCTCCTCAACAAGTTCCAGGATGTATTTCCAGAGGAGATACCAGCAGGCTTGCCTCCTTTACGTGGCATAGAACACCAGATTGATCTAGTGCCCGGAGCAGCCCTGCCCAACCGGCCAGCCTACCGGATGAGTCCAGAGGAGTCCAAGGAGCTTGAGAAGCAAGTCAAGGAGCTCCTGGAGAAAGGATATGTTCGAGAGAGCCTCAGTCCATGTGCCGTACCAGTGCTACTAGTGCCCAAGAAGGATGGGACTTGGCGCATGTGCGTGGACTGCCGAGCAATCAACAACATCACAGTCAAGTACCGGCATCCAATACCACGGCTGGATGACATGCTAGATGAGCTGAGTGGAGCCACGGTCTTCTCCAAGATAGACCTCAAGAGTGGATACCACCAGGTCAGGATGAAGGAAGGTGATGAATGGAAGACTGCTTTCAAGACAAAGCAAGGGCTCTACGAGTGGACAGTCATGCCATTTGGCTTGACTAATGCCCCAAGCACCTTCATGCGCCTTATGAACCAAGTTCTTAGGGCGTACATCAGTAAGTTTGTAGTGGTTTACTTTGATGACATACTAGTTTATAGTAAGTGCCTACGGGAACACCTCACACATCTTGAGATGGTACTTAAAACCCTTCGACAAGAAGAGCTTTATGCCAATCTCAAGAAGTGCATCTTTTGTACTGATAAACTTGTCTTTTTAGGTTTTGTTGTAAGTTCACAGGGCCTACAGGTTGATGAAGAGAAGATTCGAGCCATACAAGAATGGCCAACACCAGGCAACATCAGCCAAGTAAGGAGCTTCCACGGACTGGCCAGCTTCTATAGGAGATTCGTGCCCAACTTCAGCAGTATTGCCTCACCATTGACGGCAGTAGTGAAGAAGAACGTGGGATTCAGCTGGGGAGAAGCTCAGGAGAAGGCATTCCAGGCCTTGAAGGACAGCCTTACACATGCACCAGTGCTAGTCCTGCCCGACTTCAACAAGACGTTTGAAGTGGAGTGTGATGCCTCTGGAATAGGCATAGGAGCAGTGCTAACCCAAGGAGGGAGACCAGTGGCATACTTCAGTGAGAAGCTAGGTGGTGCCTCACTGAACTACCCACTTATGACAAGGAGCTTTATGCCCTTGTCCGAGCATTGGAGACTTGGCAGCATTACTTGCTGTCCAAGGAGTTTGTGATCCACACTGATCACGAGACTCTCAAACACCTCAGAGGGCAAACCAATCTCAAGAGGAGACATGCCAGGTGGATGGAGTTCATAGAGACCTTCCCGTACGTCATCAAGTACAAGAAGGGCAAAGACAATGTGGTAGCCGATGCACTATCAAGGAGGTTTGCCTTGATATCAACCATGGAGGCAAAGGTCCTAGGATTCGAGCACATCAAGGACCTATACAAGGATGATCCTGACTTTGCTGAGAGCTACAAGGAGTGTGGCACAGGGAGTCATGGCAAGTTCTACATCCATGAGGGATTCTTGTTCCCAGAAAGAAGGCTGTGCATACCACAAGGATCATTAAGGGAGCTTATCATCCGAGAAGCTCATGGAGGAGGACTCATGGGCCACTTTGGTGTCAACAAGACTCTAGCAGTGGTCAAGGAGCACTTCTACTGGCCACACATCAAGAGGACAGTAGAAGCTCATTGTGCAAGGTGCATCACTTGCCAGAAGGCAAAGTCCCGAGTGCAACNACTTCTCCAAACAGCCCACGCGCATCCAAGCCTTGAATCGAGGCATGTATCATTTTGGTATCAGAGATTAAAGCTCCTAAACCAGGTTGTTTCTATCTTCTAATTAGTTTTGTTTTTAGTTCTTGCATTATTTTAAGTCGCATTCAAGAAAAATAAAAAAATAACATCAAACTCCAAACTAAGTGCATCTAGCTTCTACGTGTATCACTAGGGCTTAGATTCATTCTTGCATTGCAATTTTCGAATTTCCTTTTTGTTAGAATCATATTTCCATTATTCTTAAGTTAAATTAAAAAAAGAAATAGAAAAATACCAAAAAGAATTCGACCAAAAAAACAGCTAGCACAAGTTGTAGGAAGTTTCCATTTTTCTAAACTTTCTATTTTTCAGGTTTCTCCTTTTTCTCAATTTTTTCCTTTTTGCAATTTTCGAATTCCCCTATAAAAGAAAACCCTCCTAATCAACTTACGAGCAAAATAACTTGTGTTTCTTTCTTGTAGCACAATGGCAGAAGAGAATAGAGATGTAGCCGAGGCCATGATGGCCATGTTCACCACCCTCCAAACGCAACTCGCATCAATCGGCGAGAGGTTGGAGCGCGTGGAGAGGCCTGTGAGATTCCAGGTCATAAGGCACGTGAGGGCTGAGGAAGACCGTGCTGAGGGTCCTGAGCACCTTAGGACACGGCACAAACAGGATGAGCCCCAGTCAGATGGAGATGAGGATGCACAGTGATGTAAGATTGCATACCAATCTCACATGCGGTACGGCTGTGACTCGTAAGACCGAGAATCTCTCTTGGCCTAAGCGGGCAAGGGAACTAAAAGGAGGGGGTTTTGATCGAATCACACGATCAAAGGTGAGCCAAGGGAGTTTGTGATGAGGACATCAGATCGTACATCCAGCCAGGAGACCAGAATGGCCGACCAGGAAGCTTGCCCGAGACAGCCGGACCATCTTGCATGCCTGCTGGCCCAAGCAGTACCGCCGGACCCTCGACCACAAGGACCAGAGCAACCAGAATTGCCGGTGGAGAGGCCCAAAGCTTCCGGCACATTTGGTGGCGACGTGGATGACACCGCCGGCCCCTCTGGTGATGCCACCAACTCCGGGATCAACTTGGCCAGTCCTGAAGGCATTCTGGCCAGTACCTCGCACAATCCAACTGGTACAGCCAATCCAGCCGAGTACACGCGCATTTCCACTTCTATACAAGAAGACTCAGACCAAATGAGCTACCAGCTCCAGGACATGCACCTAGAGGAAGTCTCTACACCAGTGGTGCCTCAAGGAGCAATGAAAAGAAGCAGATCAAGGGCACTCTTCCACAAATTCAGCTTATGGGTTGACAAGCTCCTAGAGGAAGATCAACTAAGGACAATGGGCCAAAAGTGCAAGGAAGAATCCAATGGCTTCTCAACAACACAAGGGACATCAGAGACTTGGGCTTTAGTGGCAAGAGAGGTCAGGGCCCAAAGATTTTTAACCCTACTCCAAGTTGAAGACTAGGAGCAAGGCGTGTGCATGCCACAAGGACGGCCACCTTCCATTTCTTGGCCATGAGGTAAGTTAAGGTAAGTTTCAATTCGAATATATGCCTCTTTCTGTTTTTCAGGGTAGGATCTAGAATATTTACTTTATTGAGTCAAAGACATTTTAGGAATAGGTCCTTTTTCGATTATACACTTTTGTATCTTTTCCTTTTGTGCACTTTTGTATGTTTTCCTTTTCTTATTTGAGTCGACCCTAGAAGGTCAAGCTGTTGAGCATATTAATAAGGCTCCTTCCAGCATTGTAGTTCAACAACCTTTTTGATATTAATAAAGATCAAATTTTCTTTCAACAAGTTATTCTCTCATGAGACTTGTGCGCTTAGAACCTAGTTGAGACCAGCCCTCCTAGCTCTAAGTTTGTGATTTATCACGAGGTTCATCACCCCTCGTGTGGTTCACTTCACCCTTCCATCTTTTTCCAACCAGAAAACCCCCATCCAGAAGCCTAAGGTTGAGTTTCTCACCTAATCTTCTACAAACAGCCCACGCGCATACATCCTTGAATCAAGGCTTGTATCATTTTTGGTATCAGAGCTTAAAGCTCCTAAACCAGGTTGTTTCTATCCTTTAGCTTGTTTTGTTTTTAGTTCTTGCATTAGTTTAAGTCGCATTCAAGAAAAAATCAAAAAAATAACATCAAACTCCAAACCGAGTGCATCTAGCCTTCTACGTGTATCACTAGGGTTTAGATTCACTTTTGCATTGCCATTCATGTTTTCCTTTTTGTTTAATTCATATTTCCATTATTTTTAAGTTAAATTAAAAAGAAAAGAATAAGAGAAGAAAATAAAATAGAAAAAATACCAAAAGATTTCGAATTGGACAGCTAGCAATAGTTGTCAAGAAAGTTTCCTTTTTTCCTTTTATTCGAATTCTCCATTCCTTAGAATTTTCCTTTTTGCATTTTTTTCGAATCCCTTATAAAAAGAGAACCCTCCTAACAATTTAGGAGTAGCATAACTTGCTTTCTTCCTTGTAGTACGCAATGGGAGAAGAAAATAGAGATGCAGCTGAGGCCATGATGGCCATGTTCACCACACTCCAAACACAACTTGCATCCATACGCGAGAGATTGGAGCGCGTGTAGAGGCCTGTGAGATTCCAGGCCATAAGGCACGTGAGAGCTGAGCAAGACCGTCCTGAGGGTCCTGAGCACCTTAGGACACAGCACGAACAGGAGGAACCCAATCCAGATGGAGATGAGGATACACAACCTCGTAACTATCACCATAGGCCAAGAGGACCTCCACGGCAACCAGAGGCAGAAGATGATGGCTTCGAGCCATATGGTCTTCACCAGAGACCAAGGATGCCTCCTAGACATCATGAGGATGGGGATGAACACACCTAGAACCGGGTAACCCATCCTGATGTTAAGCTAACTCCTCCTAGTTTTGCAGGAAAAGTAGACCCCGAGGCTTACCTAGATTGGGAAAGAAGAATGGATCATATCTTTGATCATTACAACCAACCAGGACCTAGGAGAGTCTCAATGGCAGTAGCACAACTCACGGACAATGCCCTAATCTGGTGGGATCGTGCGGTATCTGACAGAAGGAGGAAGAGAATGAGGCCCATAGACTCATGGGTCGACATGAAAGACCTCATGCGGCAAAGGTTTGTTCCACCTTACTTTCATAGAGAATTGCAACGTCGTTTTCGTACTCTTAAGCAGGGTACTAGATCAGTATAGGAGTACTATGAAGAGTTCGAGAAGCTAAGGAATAGATTGGAGCTCAATGATGATGAAGAAGCATTGATGGCACAATTTTTGGATGGACTCCAAGAAAGAATCAGCCGCAAGGTGGAAAGGCAAATCTACAATGACTTCAAAGACTTGTTCAATCTATCTGTCCAAGCTGAGCAGCACATCAAACGTAAGAGCCAAGAAATCCGCAGCAAGCCTAAGACACCTTGGGCACCAAGCAACATGCCCAAGCCCGTAGACAAAGGCAAGAGCATAGAGATCGAGTCAAGGTTCAAGAGCAAGCCTCCTAAACCCACCCATGACCAGAGAGAGCCTGGTAAGTCTTCTAACCCTCAAAGATCACGTGACATCACTTGTTTCAAGTGTAGGGGTCGTGGACACATCTCTAGGGAGTGCCCAAACAACCGGGTCATGTTGATTACGGAGGCTGGAGAATATGTGTCCCAAGATGAAGAGGACTATGAACCAGAAGAGGAGTATGGTGACATTGAGTACCCTGATGTGGGGGAAGTGCTGGTCACTAGACGCATCCTCAGTGCAATGGTGGATCCTTCAGAGACCATCCAAAGGGAGAACATCTTCCACAGCCGTTGCACCATCAAGGGCAAGGTATGTAACCTCATCATAGATGGTGGTTCTTGCACTAACGTTGCTAGTGCATATATGGTTGATAAGCTAGGTCTAGAGAAGACAAGGCATCCTCGACCATATAGACTGAGATGGCTGGATGACAAAGTGGAGCTCAAGATCCATGAGCAAGTCACTGTGCCATTCAGTGTGGGCAAGTACCAAGACCAAGTCGTGTGCGACGTGGTGCCCATGCAAGCTGGCCATCTTCTACTAGGAAGACCATGGCAGTTTGACAAAGAGACCAGGCATGATGGCCGAACCAATCTCTACACCTTCGTGCATGACAAGAGAAAGGTCAGCCTAGCTCCTCTTACACCTGCCCAAGTACATGAGCTACAACTCCAAATGAGTAAGGAAAAGAACCTTGTCAAGTCTAACTTTCTTATTCAACCTAGTCATGTCCGGAGAGCTTTAGCCTCGAAGGACTTAATGTTACTAATGGTTTTCAAGGAAGTGTTGAGTATAGAACAGGAACAGGTAGAGCTACCTCATGAAGTAGCAACACTCCTCAACAAATTCCAGGATGTATTTCCAGAGGAGATACCAGCAGGCTTGCCTCCCTTACGTGGCATAGAACACCAGATTGATCTAGTGCCCGGAGCAGCCCTGCCCAACCGGCCAGCCTACCGGATGAGTCCAGAGGAGTCCAAGGAGCTTGAGAAGCAAGTCAAGGAGCTCCGGGAGAAGGGATATGTTCGAGAGAGCCTCAGTCCATGTGCTGTACCAGTGCTACTAGTGCCCAAGAAGGATGGGACTTGGCGCATGTGCGTGGACTGCCGAGCAATCAAAAACATCACAGTCAAGTATAGGCATCCAATACCACGACTGGATGACATGCTAGATGAGCTGAGTGGAGCCACGGTCTTCTCCAAGATAGACCTCAAAAGGGGATACCACCAGGTAAGAATGAAGGAAGGTGATGAGTGGAAGACTGCTTTCAAGACAAAGCAAGGGCTCTACGAGTGGACAGTCATGCCATTTGGCTTGACTAATGTCCCAAGCACCTTCATGCGCCTTATGAACCAAGTTCTTAGGGTGTACATCAGTAAGTTTGTAGTGGTTTACTTTGATGTCATACTAGTTTATAGTAAGTGCCTACGGGAACACCTCACACATCTTGAGATGGTACTTAAAACCCTTCGACAAGAAGAGCTTTATGCCAATCTCAAGAAGTGCATCTTTTGTACTGATAAACTTGTCTTTTTAGGTTTTGTTGTAAGTTCACAGGGCCTACAGGTTGATGAAGAGAAGATTCGAGCCATACAAGAATGACCAACACCAGGCAACATCAGCCAAGTGAGGAGCTTCCACGGACTGGCCAGCTTCTATAGGAGATTCGTGCCCAACTTCAGCAGTATTGCCTCACCATTGACGGCAGTAGTGAAGAAGAACGTGGGATTCAGCTGGGGAGAAGCTCAGGAGAAGGCATTCCAGGCCTTGAAGGACAGCCTTACACATGCACCAGTGCTAGTCCTGCCCGACTTCAACAAGACGTTTGAAGTGGAGTGTGATGCCTCTGGAATAGGCATAGGAGCAGTGCTAACCCAAGGAGGGAGACTAGTGACATACTTCAGTGAGAAGCTAGGTGGTGCCTCACTGAACTACCCCACTTATGACAAGGAGCTTTATGCCCATGTCCGAGCATTGGAGACTTGGCAGCATTACTTGCTGTCCAAGGAGTTTGTGATCCACACTGATCATGAGACTCTCAAACACCTCAGAGGGCAAACCAATCTCAAGAGGAGACACGCCAGGTGGATGGAGTTCATAGAGACCTTCCCGTACGTCATCAAGTACAAGAAGGGCAAAGACAATGTGGTAGCCGATGCACTATCAAGGAGGTTTGCCTTGATATTCACCATGGAGGCAAAGGTCCTAGGGTTCGAGCACATCAAGGACCTATACAAGGATGATCCTGACTTTGCTGAGAGCTACAAGGAGTGTGGCACAGGGAGTCATGCCAAGTTCTACATCCATGAGGGGTTCTTGTTCCGAGAAAGAAGGCTGTGCATACCACAAGGATCATTAAGGGAGCTTATCATCCGAGAAGCTCATGGAGGAGAACTCATGGGCCACTTTGGTGTCGACAAGACTCTAGCAGTGGTCAAGGAGCACTTCTACTGGCCACACATCAAGAGGACAGTAGAAGCTCATTGTGCAAGGTGCATCACTTGCAAGAAGGCAAAGTCCCGAGTGCAACCTCACGGGTTGTATCTCCCACTGCCCATACCGATGCATCCATGGGTGGATATATCAATGGACTTAGTTCTAGGCTGCCCAAGATCAACCACAAAGATGCAATCTTTGTAGTGGTGGAAAGATTCTCCAAGATGGCACACTTCATTCCGTGTGCCAATGTCAATGATGCCACGAAAACAGCCGAGCTGTTCCCAAACCAAAGGAGTTCCAAGCTAGCACCAAGAGCAGATGGACCATTCAGATTGCTCGAGAGGATCAACAACAACGCCTACCGGATCGAGCTCCCAGGTGAGTTTAATGTGTCCAATACGTTCAATGTTACTGACTTAGCCCCTTTCCATGCAGATGAACCAGTTTTGAAGACAAAACCTACTGAAGAGGGAGGGGATGATGAGGACATCAGGTCGTACATCCAGCCAGGAGACCAGACTGACCAACCAGGAAGCTTGCCCGAGACAGCCGGACCATCTGGCACGCCTGCCGGCCCAAGCAGTACCGTCGGACCCTCGACCACAAGGACCAGAGCAACCAGAATTGCCGGTGTAGAGGCCCAAGCTTCTGGCACACTTGGTGGCGACGTGGATGACACCGCCGGCCCCTCTGGTGATGCCACCAACTCCGGGATCAACTTGGCCGGTCCTGAAGGCATTCCGGCTAGTACCTCGCACAATCCAGCCGGTACAGCCGATCCAGCCGAGTACACGCGCATTTCCACTTCTACACAAGAAGACTCGGACCAAATGAGCTACCAGCACCAGGACATGCACCTAGAGGAAGTCTCTACACCAGTGGTGCCTGAAGGAGCAATGACAAGAAGCAGATCAAGGGCACTCTTCCACAAATTTAGCTTATGGGTCGACAAGCTCCTAGAGGAAGATCGACTAAGGACAATGGGCCAAAAGTGCAAGGAAGAGTCCAATGGCTTCTCAACAACACAAGGGACATCAGAGACTTGGGCTTTAGTGGCAAGAGAGGTCAGGGCCCAAAGATTCTTAACCCTACTCCAAGTCGAAGACTAGGAGCAAGGCGCGTGCATGCCACAAGGACGGCCACCTTCCATTTCTTGGCCATGAGGTAAGTTAAGGTAAGTTTTCAATTCGAATATATGCCTCTTTCTGTTTTGCAGGGTAGGATCTAGAATATTTACTTTATTGAGTCAAAGACATTTTAGGAATATGTCCTTTTTTGATTATACACTTTTGTATCTTTTCCTTTGTGCACTTTTCTAAACTTTCTTTTTCTTTCTTTGAGTCGACCCTAGAAGGTCAAGCTGTCGAGCATATTAATAAGGCTCCTTCCAGCATTGTAGTTCGACAACCTTTTTGATATTAATAAAGATCGAATTTTTTTTCAACAAGTTATTCTCTCAAGAGACTTGTGCGCTTAGAACCTAGTTGAGACCAGCCCTCCTAGCTCTAAGTTTGTGATTTATCACGAGGTTAATCACCCCTCGTGTGGTTCACTTCACCCTTCCATCTTTTACCAACCAGAAAATCCCCATCCAGAAGCCTAAGGTTGAGGTTCTCACCTAATCTTCTCCAAACAGCCCACGCGCATCCAAGCCTTGAATCGAGGCTTGTATCAGTTTGAATCTCTCAATCTAACCTGGCCGTGGCTTCAATAGAAAGGAAGTGAATCACACACTTTATTTCTAAAGAACAAGAACAAGACTCAAAGACAAGGCTTTGAAGAAAATACTTTGTATTCAAATTTAATTTCAATGGTGGTCTATCTTTATAATGAGGTCGTGCTGAGCTTATATAGTGCTCCTAGCAACGGTCCTAAACCTTAAAAAAGAGAAAAGGAAATCAAATATTTAAAATATATGGTTGTTGGCCATTAATGTCTAGTTTGGCCAACAAGGAAAGTGTATATGCTTGAATCTTGAGAGCTTTGGGGCGAATGTAAGGTGTCTAGGTACATCCTGGATGCTTCGGAAAGTCTTCAATACGTGCCCAAGTTGCAATGAATAGAGATATTGCAATCTGAACACATTAAGTGCATTTCGGTCCATATATGGCAAGTCTTGGAGGAAAGGGATTCGCCTGATCCTCTGGTGGCTGGTGCATGGTATGTTTATTTTGGGCTTCTTTAGGGCCTTAATATTATCTCCTGGACGTCATGTTTTGGTTTGCAAATGATTAAACCAGTTGACCATCTCACTTGCCATAAACGGCTCCACGGTTCATTTGAAGGCACGGATGGACCCGCCTGGTCCAAGAAGTGTTTCAGCTTCTAGAAGTGCTTAAGGGAGCTCCTAGAAGTACCAAAAAGTCTCCTGGTCGCCAAAGAAACGTTTGGCGACTTTCATATAAGGAAAGTTCCAAATATGGTAAGTTTTGAAAACTCCAATTTGATGTATGGTGCATGACTTGATCTGGCCTTGTTTTGGGTGAGATGCATGTCGCCGCGTGTCCTCTGTGAGTCAGGATTATAGGCCAGGTGGTCTTGTCTGGCCGCTTCTTGGTTAAGCTTGGATTCATGAAGATACACCCATATATACTTTTGCGCGTATTTGGCCGCCTTTGTGTTCCTTGGGCCGGCCGGGCCGGGCAGTTGGCCAGGGGTTGTGCCGATGACCTCATCATACCCTCCCCCTTCGAAATGTTTTGCCCTCAAAACATTTTGGTCTGCACATAGAGAAGGCAAGTTAATACCATTATTTACTTGTGGGTTTAGGGCATTACCTCGGTTTATGGCCCTTATATGGTTCGGATGTGGCCATAGTGCATCTGGCGGTTGCTCCCTGATAAGAAATGAAGAAATTACTCCTTTCCATTGCAGCTGGTTGCTTTGCTTTGCCTCCAAGGTGTTGGGTTCTCCATGGTCTCCTCTTGATTCCGAACATCGGTTTAATGTAGGAGGTGGGTCTTCTTGATCTTTGTTGAATCCTTGCTTTGTTAGACCTGTTTCAACAACTTTTGGCAAAGACAAGTGCATTATGCAAGTACTGGAAATTTCAAATTGAAGCTCCTTTATTGCCTTAACACTTTTGGGCTTAATATTTTCGAGTTCTACTTGTAAGCTTGTTATTAGTTGTCTAGTTGGGCATGTCTTAGCAAAGTGTCCTCTTTCTTGACATCTATAGCATATAATTTCATCTGTTTTCACATTGTTAGAGGACTTACCTGGCTTTTCCTTGACGTGTATTCCAAGCAATGGCTTTGATGGTTTCATGTGTGCTATGGCTTGAGGCTTTTGAACTTGCTGGTCAATTTTTGGTTTGACCATCGGCTTACTTTTGTCCTTCTAAGGTGTTTGAAAACACGTTTGTTATGCTCAGAGCATTACGAAAGCTTGGGCTTATGAAAGGGCTGCATGTTTGGTGTAGACATCTCACTCCTTGATGTTGTTGGGTGCATAAGTTGTGTGGTGATGTTTCTGCGTGTTTGGTACTTCTTCACAAACTCCCTATACATTCGTGCCTTAAGGGCTCCCCCAATCAAGGACTGGTTTGTTGTAGAAGGTCCGTGCAGTTTCCTTCAACCACCAATTGTAGGCATCTCCAACGAGCATATCAAAGACATATGAAAGCTTCTCTTCTTTGGGGATGTTGTTTGAGCGCAGCCATTGTTTCATGTTGGTTTCCCATCGGAGGTATTCATCTGGGTCCTTGTTATACCCTGAAAAGGTTAGATATTTGGAATTGTAAATATATACATTACTAGTCCGATTCCTTGATCAAGTTGGAGTGGTGTAGGTTGACACATGGCTGGACACAACGAAGTGGCAAGGTGTGATTGTCTTTGGCCAGCTTCTATCAGTGGAATAGTAGTCTGGTGGCTCTGGCTCGAGATCTTCAACTCCTATTTCATTTTCAAAATCATATTCTGAATAGTCTTCATGTCATGTCTCATATCCATAGGAATCATCTACATCGGACAAGTCTTGGTGTCATTCATCACAATAATTTTCTTCAAAGAATTGGTAAGGGCTTTCTTCCTCATAATACTCCTTATTTTAAATTTGTACATTGCACAAGGAAGAAGATATATTTAAGTCGAAATACACAAATAAGGAAACTAGACTTGAGTGAATATTTGATATTAACACACAAGTAGTATCAAAAAGAAATCAACACAAGAAAATATTTTTATGGTTTTTTTTGGGTCACTTTTGGCAACTAACTTAAAAACAAATTAAAAGACAATATCTTTTTTGGTATTAAATTAGGACGAAAAATAATAAGAATATTATATAAATATTTTCTTCTTTTTTTAAAAAAGAACTTAACTAGCAACTAAATTGGAAAATAACAAAATGAAGTGATGTTTATATTTTTGGTTTTTTTCCTCTTAATTGGACGAAATTAAGCAAACATGAAATGCAAATTTTTTATTTGGTTTTAGATTTAAATGAGAGGAGACAAAAAGAATCAACAAGAATCAACAAGAAACAATGCAAATGAAGAATAAGAACAAATATATTTTTTTGGTTTTTCGATAAGATGTAAATAACAAAAAGCTAAACAAAATCATAAAAGATAAAGGATAAAGGTTGGATGAACACAACCTGAAATAGGAGCTTTTAGCTCTGAAACCAAATGATGTAAGATTGAATATCAATCTCACAAGCGGTACGGCCGTGACTCGCAAGACCGAGAATCTCTCTTGGCTTAAGCGGGCAAGGGAACGAAAAGGAGGGGGTTTTGATCGAATCACACGATCAAAGGTGAACCAAGGGAGTTTGAATCTCTCAAACTAACCTGGCCGTGGCTTCAATAGAAAGGAAGTGAATCACACACTTTATTTCTAAAGAACAAGAACAAGACTCAAAGACAAGGCTTTGAAGAAAATACTTTGTATTCAAATTTAATTTCAATGGTGGTCTATCTTCCCAATGAGGTCGTGCTGAGCTTATATAGTGCTCCTAGCAACGGTCCTAAACCTTAAAAAAGAGTAAAGGAAATCATATATTTAAAATATATAGCTGTTGACCATTAATGTCTAGTTTGGTCAACAACAAAAGTATATATGCTTGAATCTTGAGAGCTTTGGGGCGAATGTAAGGTGTCTAGGTACATCCTGGATGCTTCGGAAAGTCTTCAATACGTGCCCAAGGTGCAAGGAATAGAGATATTGCAATCTGAACACATTAAGTGCACTTCGGTCCATATATGGCAAGTCTTGGAGGAAAGGAATTCGCCTGATCCTCTGGTGGCTGGTGCATGGTAGGTTTATTTTGGGCTTCCTTAGGGCCTTAATAATGATTAAACCAGTTGGCCATCTCACTCTTGCCATAAACGGCTCCAATCGGTTCATTTGAAGGCACGGATGGACCCGCCTGGTCCAAGGAATGTTTGAGCTTCTAGAAGTGCTTAAGGGAGCTCCTAGAAGTACCAAAAAGTCTCCTGGTCGCCAAAGAAACGTTTGGAGACTTTCATATAAGGAAAGTTCCAAATATGGTAAGTTCGAAAACTCCAATTTGATGTATGGTGCATGACTTGATCTGGCCTTGTTTTGGGTGAGCTGCATGTCACCGAGTGTCCTCTGTGAGTCAGGATTATAGGCCAGGTTTGATCTTGGCTGGCCGCTTCTTGGTTAAGCTTGGATTCATGAAGATACACCCCTGTATCCTTTTGCGCGTATTTGGCCGCCTTTGTGTTCCTTGGGCCGGCTGGGCCGGGCAGTTGGCCGGAGGTTGTGCCGATGACCTCATCACACAGCCTCATAACTATCACCCTAGGCCGAGAGGACCTCCACGGCAACCAGACGCAGAAGATGATGGCTTCGAGCCATATGGTCATCACCAGAGACCAAGGATGCCTCCTAGACATCATGAGGATGGAGATGAACACGCCTACAACTGGGTAACTCATCCTGATGTCATGTTAACAGCTCCTAGTTTTGCAGGAAAAGTAGACCCTGAAGCCTATCTTGATTGGGAGAGGAGGATAGACCACATCTTCGATCACTACAACCAACCAGGCCCTAGGAGAGTCTCCATTGCAGTAGCACAACTCACGGACAATGCCCTTATCTGGTGGGATCGTGTGGTGTCTGACCGAAGGAGGAAAAGTTTGAGGCCCGTAGACTCATGGGTCAACATGAAAGACCTCATGAGACAAAGGTTTGTTCCACCTTATTTTCATAGAGATTTGCAACGACGTTTTCGTACTCTTAAGCAGGGTATCAGATCAGTAGAGGAGTACTATGAAGAGTTTGAGAGACTAAGGAACAGACTGGAGCTCAATGACGATGAGGAGGCTTTGATGGCACAATTCTTGGATGGACTTCAAGAAAGAATCAGCCGCAAAGTGGAAAGGCAAATCTACAATGACTTCAAGGATTTGTTCCACCTATCTGTCTAGGCTGAGCAGAAAATCGAGCGTAAGAGCCAAGACATCCGCAGCAAGCCTAAGACACCTTGGGCACCAAGCAACATTCCCAAGCCTGTAGACGAAGCCAAAAGCATAGAGATCAAGTAACGGTTCAAGAGCAAGCCTCCTGAGCCAACCCGTGACACATCTCAAGACCGGCCAAGTTGATCCCGGAGTTGGCGGCATCACCAGAGGGACCGGCGGTGTCATCCACGTCCCCACCAAGTGTGCCGGAAGCTTGGGCCTCTCCGCCGGCGATGCTGACCGGTCTGGTCCTATAGGTCGAGGGTCCGGCGGTACTATCTGCTAGCTCACTTTTCTATACTGTGACAAAATTTGAGACAGATATAGATACGAAGAAGCGATCAAGTAATCCATGCTAGCCTAAACTGCGTGATGCTATGCATTTTGCTTCATTTATATGCCTTTTCTTATTGAGCACCAATGATCAGTTTAGAATGATCACTTTAATTGGCCGATCAACTTGACATGTGCGCACTAAATCGTTCGTAATTTTTGATTAAGAGCTCAGACTAACACGAATCCAATGCCCACGTTATGCTAGCTCAATGTTTTTGTATTGTGATAAATTTTAAGACTAAAATTGCTTCAACAAGTCCTCAAAGTAATCAAATCTTTCCAAAACTACGTGGCGTCATGCATTATGATTCATTTATAATCCTTTAATCAATGAGCACCAGTGATCAGTTTAGAATGATCAATTTAACTGGGCGATCAACTTGACATGTCTGCCCTAAATTGTTCATAAATTTTGATTTAAAGCTCATAATAACACGAATCCAATGCCCACGTTAAGCTAGCTCAATTTTCTATATTGTGACAAAATTTGAGACAAAAATGGATACGACAAAGCATCCAAGTAATCCAATCTATCTCAAACTGGGTGATATCATGCCTTATGCTTTATGTATAAACCTTTACTCAATGAGCACCAATCAGTTTATAATGATCGCTTTAACTCGACGATCAACTCTACATGTCCGCACTAAATCGTCCATAACTTTTGATTTAGAAATGACATCAATCAAATGGCCATGTTCAGCTAGGTCAAATTACTATATTTTAACAAAATTTGAGACGGAGATAGATACCACAAAGCTTCCAAGTAATCAAATCTATCCCCAACTACGTGATGTCATTCATTATGCTTCATTTATAAGCCTTTACTCAATGATAAGTTTAGAATGACCACTTTAACTGGCTGATCAACTTGACATGTCCCCATTAAATCGTCCATAACATATGATTTAGTGCTCAGAATGACAGGAATCCAATGCCCATGTTAAGCTACCTCAATTTTCTATATTGTGACTAAATTTGAGACCAAAAATAGATACGACAAAGCATCCATGTAATCCAATATATCCTGAACTGTGTGATGCCATGCATTATGCTTCATTTATATGCCTTTTCTCAATGAGCACCAATGATCAGTTAAGAATGATCACTTTAACTGACCGATCAACTTGACATGTCCGCACTAAATCGTCCATAACTTTTGATTTAGACTTCAGAATGACGCGAAACCAATGCACATGATAAGCTAACTCAATTTTTTATTTTGTGAAAAACTTTGAGGCAGAACTAGATACGACAAAGCATCCAAGTAATCCACTCTATCCTGACCTTCATGATGCCATGCTTTATGCTTCATTTATAAGCGTTTACTTAATGAGTACCAATGATCAGTTTAAAATGATCACTTTAACTAGGCGATCAACTTGACATCTACGCACTAAATCGTCCGTAATTTTTTATTTAGAGCTCTGAGTAACACCAATACAATGGCCACGTTAAGCTAGCTCAATTTTCTTTGTTGTGACAAATTTGACACAGAAATAGATACGAAAAGCGTTTAATCAATCCAATCTAACGAAAAATGCGTGATTCGATGCATTATGCTTCATTTATAAGCCTTTTCTCAATGAGCAACAATGATCAGTTTAGAATGATCGCTTTAACGGGCCGATCAACTTGACATGTCCGCACTAAATCGTCCCTAACGTTTTATTTAGAGCTCAAAATGACATGAATCCAATGCCCACGTTAAGGTAGCTCAATTTTCTATATTGTGACAAAATTTTAGACAAAAATATATACAAAAAGGCATTCAAATAATCCAATCCAGCCAAAAATGCGTGCTGCCATGCATTATGATTCAATTATATGCGTTTACTCAATGAGCAACAATGATCAGTTTATAATGATCACTTTAATTGACAGATCAACTTGATATGTCCACACTAAATCGTTTGTAACTTTTGATTTAAAGCTCACAATGACATGAATGCCCACGTTAAGATAGCTCAATTTTATTTTTTGTGACAAAATTTGAGACAGAAATAGATACGACAAAACGTTCAGGTAATCCAATCTATCCCATACTGCATGATATCATGCATTATGCTTCATTTATAAGCCTTTACTCTATAAGCACCAATGATCAGTTTAGAATCATCACTTTAATTGGCCGATCAATTTGACATGTCTGCAATAAATCTTCTGTAACTTTTGATTTAGAGCTCCGAATGACATGAATCCAATACCGTCGTTAAGCTAGCTCAATTTTTTATATTTTGAAAACTTTGAGACAAAACTAGATATGATAAAACGTCCAAGTAATCAACTCTATCCCAAATTTCGTGATGCCATGCTTTATGCTTCATCTATAAGCGTTTACTTAATTAGTATCAGTGATCAGTTTAGAATGATCACTTTAACGAGGCGATCAACTTGACTTGTCTGCACTAAAATGTCCGAGACTTTTGATTTAGAGCTCAGAATAACACAAATCCAATGCCCACGTTAAGGTACCTCGATTTTCTATGTGTGAAAAATTTCGAGACATAAATAGATACGAAAAGCGTTCAAGTAATCAAATCTAGCCAAAACTGCGTGATGCCATGCATTATGCTTCATTTATAAGCCTTTACTCAATGAGCACGAATGATCAATTTAGAATGATCACTTTAACTGCCCGATCAACTTGAAATCTCCACATTAAATCGTCCCTAACATATGTTTTAGAGCTAAAACTGACTCGAATCCAATGCCCACATTAAGCTAGCTGAATTTTCTATATTATGACAAAATTTGAGACAGAAATAGATACAAAAAAGCGTTCAAGTATCCAATCTATCCTTAACTGCGTGATGTCATGCATTATGCTTCATTAATAAGCCTTTACTCAATGAGCACTAATGATCAGTTTAGAATGATCACTTTAACTGCCCAATCAATCTATATTGTGACAAAAATTGAGACATAAATAGATAAGACAAAGCGTTCAAGTAATTGAATCTATCTTGAACTGCATGATGTCTTGCATTATGCTTCATTTATAAGCCTTTACTGATGAGCACCAATGATTAGTTTAGAATGATCACTTTAACTGCACGTTCAACTTGACATTTCGGCATTAAATCGTCCGTAACTTATGATTTAGAGCTAAAACTGATACGAATCTAATGCCTACGTTAAGCTAGCTCAATTTCTCTATTGGGACAAAATTTGAGAAAGAAATCGATATGACAAAGTGTCCATGCAATCCAATCTATCCTGAACTGCTCATTTATATGCTTTTACTCAATGAGCGCCAATGATGAGTTTCGAATGATCACTTTAATTGGCCGATCAACTTGACATGTCCACATTAAATCATCTGTAATTTTTTATTTAGAGCTCAGAATGACACGAAACAAATGCACATGATAAGCTAGATCAATTTTTTATTTGTGAAAAAATTTGAGGCAGAACTAGATACGACAAAGCATCAAAGTAATCCACTCTATCCCAAGCTGCGTGGTGCCATGCGTTATGCTTCATTTATAAGCGTTTACTTAATGAGTACCAATGATCAGTTTAGAATGATCACTATAACTAGGCGATCAACTTGACATCTACGCACTAAATCGTCCAAAATTTTTTGATTTAGAGCTCTGAATAACACCAATCCAACGCCCATGTTAAACTAGTTCAGTTTTCTATATTCTGACAATTTTGAGATAGAAATAGATACGAAAAGCATTCAATCAATCCAATCTAACGAAAACTGCATGATGCTATGCATTATGCTTCATTTATAAGCCTTTTCTCATTGAGCACCAATGATCAGTTTGGAATGGTCGCATTACCTGGCCGATAAACTTGACAAGTCTGCACTAAATCATCCCTAACTTTTTATTTAGATATCAGAATGACATGAATCCAATGCCCACGTTAAGGTAGCTAATTTTCTATATTGTGACAAAATTTTAGACAGAAATAAGTACAAAAAGGCATTCAAATAATCCAATCCAGCTAAAAATGCATGCTGCCATGCATTATGATTCATTTATAAGCGTTTACTCAATGAGCACCAAGGATCAGTTTAGAATGATCACTTTAACTCGCAGATCAACTTGACATGCCCACACTAAATCGTCCCTAACTTTTGATTTAGAGCTCGACAAGAATGCAATGTAAACGTTAAGCTAGCTCAATTGTCTATATTTAGACCAAAATTTGAGACAGAAATGGATACGACAAAGCGTTCGAGAAATCCAATCTATCCCGAACTGCATGATGTCATGCATTATGCTTTATTTATAAGCGTTTACTTAACGAGTACCAGTGATCAGTTTAAAATGATCAATTTAACTATTCGATCAACTTGATATATCCGCAATAAATCGTCTGTAACTTTTGATTTAGAGCTCATAAAAATAATATGAATTCAATGCCCATGTAAAGGTCGCTCAATTTTCTATATTGTTAAAAAATTTGAGCTACAAGGAGTATGAAAAAGCGTTCAAGTAATCCAATCTAGCTAAAACTGCATGATGCCATCAATTATGCTTTATTTATAAGCCTTTACTCAATGAGCACCAATGATTAGTTAGAATGATCACTTTAACTTCCCGTTCAACTTGAAATTTTGGCATTAAATCGTCCGTAACTTTTGATTTAGAGATAAAACTGACACGAATACAATGCCCATATTAAGCTAGCTCAATTTCTATATTGGGACAGAATTTGAGACGGAAATCGATATGACAAAGCGTCCATGTAATCCAATCTATCCCGAACTGCATGATGCTATGCATTTTGCTCATTTATATGCCTTTACTCAATGAGCACCAATGATCAGTTTCGAATGATAACTTTAATTGGCCTATAAACTTGACATGTCCACATTAAATCGTCTATAACTTTTGATTTAGAGCTCAGAATGACACGAAACCAATGCACATGATAAGCTAGCTCAATTTTTTATTTTGTGAAAAAATTTGAGGCAGAACTAGATACAACAAAGCATCAAAGTAATCCATTCTATCCCAAGCTGCATGGTGCCATGCTTTATGCTTCATTTATAAGCGTTTACTTAATGAGTTCCAATGATCAGTTTAGAATGATCACTTTAACTAGGCGATCAACTTGACATCTACGCACTAAATCGTCCGTCATTTTTTTATTTTTAGCTTTGAACAACACCAATACAACGGCCACGTTAAGCTAGCTCAATTTTCTTTGTTGTGACATATTTGAGACAGAAATAGATACGAAAAGCGTTTAATCAATCCATTCTAACGAAAACTGTGATGCTATGCATTATGCGTCATTTATAAGCCTTTTCTCAATGAGCAACAATGATCAGTTTAGAATGATCGCTTTAACGGGCCGATCAACTTGACATGTCCGCACTAAATCGTCCCTAACGTTTTATTTAAAGCTCAAAATGACATGAATCCAATGCCCACGTTAAGGTAGCTCAATTTTCTATATTGTGACAAAATTTTAGACAAAAATATATACAAAAAGGCATTCAAATAATCCAATCCAGCCAAAAATGCGTGCTGTCATGCATTATGATTCAATTATATGCGTTTACTCAATGAGCAACAATGATAAGTTTAGAATGATCACTTTAACTGGCAGATAAACTTGACATGCCCGCACTAAATCGTCCCTAGCTTTTGATTTATAGCTCAAAATGACATGAATCTAATGCCAACGTTAAGCTAGCTCAATTTTCTATATTAAGACAAAATTTGAGACAGAAATGGAGACGACAAAGCGTTCAAATAATCCAATCTATCCCGAACTGCATGATATAATGCATTATGCTTCATTTCTAAGCGTTTACTTAACGAGTACCAATGATCAGTTTAAAATGATCACTTTAACTAGGCGATCAACCTGACATGTCCGCAATAAATCGTCCATAACTTTTGATTTAGAGCTCAGAATAACACGAATCCAATGTCCATGTAAAGATAGCTGAATTTTCTATATTGTGATAAAATTTGAGATAGAAGTAGATTTGAAAAAGCGTTCAAGTAATCCAATCTAGCTAAAACTGCATGATGCCATCCATTATGCTTTATTTATAAGGCTTTACTCAATGAGCACCAATGATCAGTTTACAATGATCACTTTTACTGCCCGATCAACTTGACATTTCCGCATTAAATCGTCCGTAATATATGATTTAGAGCTAAAACTGATACGAATCCAACGCCCACGTTAAGCTAGCTCAATTTTCTATATTGAGACAAAATTCGAGACCAAAATAGATACGACAAAGAGTCCAAGTAATCTAATCTATCCTGAACTGCGTGATCTCATGGATTATGCTTCATTTATAAGCCTTTACTCAATCGTCACCAATGATCACTTTAGAATGATCACTTTAACTGGCCGATCAACTTGACATGTCCGCACTAAATCATCCGTAACTTTTGATTTACTACTCAGCACGACACGAATCCAATGCCCACGTTAAGCTAGCTCAATTTCTATATTGGGACAAAATTTCAGACAACAATAGATACGAAAAAGTATCCATGTAATCCAATCTATCCTGAACTGCGTGATACCATGCATTATGCCTCATTTATATGCCTTTACTCAATGAGCACCAATGATCAGTTTAGAATGATCACTTTAATTGACAGATCAACTTGATATGTCCACACTAAATCGTTTGTAACTTTTGATTTAAAGCTCACAATGACATGAATGCCCACGTTAAGATAGCTCAATTTTATTTTTTGTGACAAAATTTGAGACAGAAATAGATACGACAAAACGTTCAGGTAATCCAATCTATCCCATACTGCATGATATCATGCATTATGCTTCATTTATAAGTCTTTACTCTATAAGCACCAATGATTAGTTTAGAATCATCACTTTAATTGGCCGATCAATTTGACATGTCTGCAATAAATCTTCTGTAACTTTTGATTTAGAGCTCCGAATGACACGAATCCAATACCAACGTTAAGCTAGCTCAATTTTTTATATTTTGAAAACTTTGAGACAAAACTAGATATGATAAAGCGTCCAAGTAATCAACTCTATCCCAAATTTCGTGATGCCATGCTTTATGCTTCATCTATAAGCGTTTACTTAATGAGTATCAGTGATCAGTTTAGAATGATCACTTTAACGAGGCGATCAACTTGACTTGTCTGCACTAAAATGTCCGAGACTTTTGATTTAGAGCTCAGAATAACACAAATCCAATGCCCACGTTAAGGTACCTCAATTTTCTATGTTGTGAAAAATTTCGAGACATAAATAGATACGAAAAAGCGTTCAAGTAATCAAATCTAGCCAAAACTGCGTGATGCCATGCATTATGTTTCATTTATAAGCCTTTACTCAATGAGCACGAATGATCAGTTTAGAATGATCACTTTAACTGCCCGATCAACTTGAAATCTCCACATTAAATCGTCCCTAACATATGTTTTAGAGCTAAAACTGACTCGAATCCAATGCCCACATTAAGCTAGCTGAATTTTCTATATTATGACAAAATTTGAGACAGAAATAGATACAAAAAAGCGTTCAAGTATCCAATCTATCCTGAACTGCGTGATGTCATGCATTATGCTTCATTTATAAGCCTTTACTCAATGAGCACTAATGATCAGTTTAGAATGATCACTTTAACTGGCCAATCAATCTATATTGTGACAAAAATTGAGACATAAATAGATAAGACAAAGCGTTCAAGTAATCGAATCTATCTTGAACTGCATGATGTCTTGCATTATGCTTCATTTATAAGCCTTTACTGATGAGCACCAATGATTAGTTTAGAATGATCACTTTAATTGCACGTTCAACTTGACATTTCCGCATTAAATCGTCTGTAACTTATGATTTAGAGCTAAAACTGATACGAATCTAATGCCTACGTTAAGCTAGCTCAATTTCTCTATTGGGACAAAATTTGAGAAAGAAATCGATATGACAAAGTGTCCGTGTAATCCAATCTATCCTGAACTGCTCATTTATATGCTTTTACTCAATGAGCGCCAATGATGAGTTTCGAATGATCACTTTAATTGGCCGATCAACTTGACATGTCCACATTAAATCATCTGTAATTTTTGATTTAGAGCTCAGAATGACACGAAACAAATGCACATGATAAGCTAGATCGATTTTTTATTTGTGAAAAAATTTGAGGCAGAACTATATACGATAATCCACTCTATCCCAAGCTGCGTGGTGCCATGCTTTATGCTTCATTTATAAGCATTTACTTAAGGAGTACCAATGATCAGTTTAGAATGATCACTATAACTAGGCGATCAACTTGACATCTACGCACTAAATCGTCCAAAATTTTTTGATTTAGAGCTCTGAATAACACCAATCCAACGCCCATGTTAAACTAGTTCAATTCTCTATATTGTGACAATTTTGAGATAGAAATAGATACGAAAAGCATTCAATCAATCCAATCTAACGAAAACTGCGTGATGCTATGCATTATGCTTCATTTATAAGCCTTTTCTCATTGAGCACCAATGATCAGTTTGGAATGGTCGCATTAACTGGCCGATAAACTTGACAAGTCTGCACTAAATCATCCCTAACTTTTTATTTAGATATCAGAATGACATGAATCCAATGCCCACGTTAAGGTAGCTCAATTTTCTATATTGTGACAAAATTTTAGACAGAAATAGGTACAAAAAGGCATTCAAATAATCCAATCCAGCTAAAAATGCAGGCTGCCATGCATTATGATTCATTTATAAGCGTTTACTCAATGAGCACCAAGGATCAGTTTAGAATGATCACTTTAACTCGCAGATCAACTTGACATGCCCACACTAAATCGTCCCTAACTTTTGATTTAGAGCTCGACAAGAATGCAATGCAAACGTTAAGCTAGCTCAATTTTCTATATTTAGACCAAAATTTGAGACAGAAATTGATACGACAAAGCGTTCGAGAAATCCAATCTATCTCGAACTGCATGATGTCATGCATTATGCTTTATTTATAAGAGTTTACTTAACGAGTACCAGTGATCAGTTTAAAATGATCAATTTAACTATTCGATAAACTTGATATATCCGCAATAAATCGTCTGTAACTTTTGATTTAGAGCTCATAAAAATAATACGAATCCAATGCCCATGTAAAGGTCGCTCAATTTTCTATATTGTTAAAAAATTTGAGCTAGAAGTAGATATGAAAAAGTGTTCAAGTAATCCAATCTAGCTAAAACTGCATGATGCCATCAATTATGCTTTATTTATAAGCCTTTACTCAATGAGTACCAATGATTAGTTAGAATGATCACTTTAACTTCCCGTTCAATTTGACATTTTGGCATTAAATCGTCCGTAACTTATGATTTAGAGAAAAAACTGACACGAATACAATGCCCATATTAAGCTAGCTAAATTTCTATATTGGGACAAAATTTGAGACGGGAATCGATATGACAAAGCGTCCATGTAATCCAATCTATCCCGAACTGCGTGATGCTATGCATTTTGCTCATTTATATGCCTTTACTCAATGAGCACCAATGATCAGTTTCGAATGATAACTTTAATTGGCCTATAAACTTGACATGTCCACATTAAATCGTCTATAACTTTTGATTTAGAGCTCAGAATGACACGAAACCAATGCACATGATAAGCTAGCTCAATTTTTTATTTTGTGAAAAAATTTGAGGCAGAACTAGATTCAACAAAGCATCAAAGTAATCCACTCTATCCCAAGCTGCGTGGTGCCATGCTTTATGCTTCATTTATAAGCGTTTACTTAATGAGTTCCAATGATCAGTTTAGAATGATCACTTTAACTAGGCGATCAACTTGACATCTACGCACTAAATCGTCCGTAATTTTTTATTTATAGCTCTGAACAACACCAATACAACGGCCACGTTAAGCTAGCTCAATTTTCTTTGTTGTGACATATTTGAGACAGAAATAGATACGAAAAGCGTTCAATCAATCCAATCTAACGAAAACTGCGTGATGCTATGCATTATACATCATTTATAAGCCTTTTCTCAATGAGCACCAATGATCAGTTTAGAATGATCGCTTTAACAGGCCGATCAACTTGACATGTGTGCACTAAATCGTCTCTAACGTTTTATTTAGAGCTCAAAATGACATGAGTCCAATGCCCACGTTAAGGTAGCTCAATTTTCTATATTGTGACAAACGTTTAGACAAAAATATATACAAAAAGGCATTCAAATAATCCAATCCAGCCAAAAATGCGTGCTGTCATGCATTATGATTCATTTATATGCATTTACTCAATGAGCAACAATGATCAGCTTAGAATGATCACTTTAAACTGGCAGATCAACTTGACATGCCCGCACTAAATCGTCCCTAACTTTTGATTTATAGCTCAAACTGACATGAATCCAATGCCAACGTTAAGCTAGCTCAATTTTCTATATTTAGACAAAATTTGAGGCAGAAACGGAGACAACAAAGCGTTCAAATAATCCAATCTATCCCAAACTGCATGATATCATGCATTATGCTTCATTTATAAGCGTTTACATAACGAGTACCAATGATCAGTTTAAAATGATCACTTTAACTAGGCGATCAACTTGACATGTCCGCAATAAATCATCCATAACTTTTGATTTAGAGCTCAGAATAACACGAATCCAATGTCCATGTAAAGGTAGCTCAATGTTCTATATTGTGACAAAATTTGAGATACAAGTAGATTTGAAAAACCGTTCAAGTAATCCAATCTAGCTAAAACTGCATGATGCCATCCATTATGCTTTATTTATAAGTCTTTACTCAATGAGCACCAATGATTAGTTTACAATGATCACTTTATCTGCCCGATCAACTTGACATTTCTTCATTAAATCGTCTGTAACTTATGATTTAGAGCTAAAACTGATACGAATCCATGCCCACGTTAAGCTAGCTCAATTTTCTATATTGAGACAAAATCCGAGACCAAAATAGATACAACAAAGGGTCCAAGTAATCTAATCTATCCTGAACTGCATGATCTCAAGCATTATGCTTCATTTATAAGCCTTTACTCAATCATCACCAATGATCACTTTAGATTGATCACTTTAACTGGCCGATCACTTTGACATGTCCGCACTAAATCATCCGTAACTTTTGATTTACAACTCAGCATGACACGAATCCAATGCCCACGTTAAGCTAGCTCAATTTCTATATTGTGACAAAATTTCAGACAACAATAGATACGAAAAAGTGTCCATGTAATCCAGTCTATCCTGAACTGCGTGATACCATGCATTATGCCTCATTTATATGCCTTTACTCAATGAGCACCAATGATCAGTTTAGAATGATCACTTTAATCGACCGATCAACTTGATATGTTTGCACTAAATCGTTTGTAACTTTTGATTTAGAGCTCACAATGACATGAATCCAATGCCCACGTTAAGCTAGCTCAATTTTATTTTTTGTGACAAAATTTTCGATAGAAATAGATACGACAAAACGTTCAAGTAATCCAATCTATCCCATACTGCATGATGTCATGCATTATGCTTCATTTATAAGCCTTTACTCTAGAAGCACCAATGATCAGTTTAGAATCATCACTTTAATTGGCTGATCAATTTGACATGTCTGCAATAAATCGTCTGTAACTTTTGATTCAGAGCTCCGAATGACACGAATCCAATACCGATGTTAAGCTAGCTCCATTTTTTATATTTCGAAAACATTGAGACAAAACTAGATATGATAAAGCGTCCAAGCAATCAACTCTATTCCAAATTTCGTGATTCCATGCTTTATGCTTAATCTATAAGCGTTTACTTAATGAGTATCAGTGATCAGTTTAGAATGATCACTTTAACGAGGCAATCAACTTGACTTTTCCGTGACTTTTGATTTAGAGCTCAGAATAACACAATCCAATTCCCATGTTAAGGTACCTAAATTTTCTATATTGTGAAAATTTTTGAGACATAAAAAGATACGAAAAAGCGTTCAAGTAATCAAATCTAGCCAAAACTGCGTGATGCAATGCATTATGCTTCATTTATCAGCCTTTACCCCATGAGCAGGAATGATCAGTTTAGAATGATCACTTTAACTGCCCGATCAACTTGACATCTCCACATTAAATCGTCCCTAACATATGTTTTAGAGCTAAAACTGACTCGAATCCAATGCCCACATTAAACCAGCTCAATTTTCTATATTATGACAAAATTTGAGATAGAAATAGATACAAAAAAGCGTTCAAGTATCCATTCTATCCTGAATTGCGTGATGTCATGCATTATGCTTCATTTATAAGCCTTAACTCAATGAGCACTAATGATAAGTTTAGAATGATCACTTTAACTGGCCAATCAATCTATATTGTGACAAAATTTGAGACATAAATAGATAAGACAAAGCGTTCAAGTAATCGAATCTATCTTCAACTGCATGATGTCATGCATTATGCTTCATTTATAAGCCTTAACTGATGAGCACCAATGATTAGTTTAGAATGATCACTTTAACTGCACGTTCAACTTGACATTTCCACATTAAATCGTCCGTAACTTATGATTTAGAGCTAAAACTGATACGAATACAATGCCCACGTTAAGCTAACTCAATTTTTATATTTGGACAAAATTTGAGACAGAAATCGATATGACAAACCATCCATGTAATCCAATCTATCCCGAACTGCGTGATGGCATGCATTATGCTGATTTATATGCCTTTACTCAATGAGCACCAATGATGAGTTTCGAATGATCACTTGAATTGGTCGATCAACTTGACATGTCCACATTAAATCGTCTGTAACTTTTTATTTAGAGCTCAGAATGACACGAAACCAATGCACATGATAAGCTAGATCAATTTTTAATTTTGTGAAAAAATTTTAGGCAGAACTAGATACGACAAAGCATCAATGTAATCCACTCTATCCCAAACTGCATGGTGCCATGCTTTATGCTTCATTTATACCAACGATCAGTTTAGAATGATCACTTTAACTAGGAGATCAACTTGACATCTACGCACTAAATCATCCATAATTTTTTTATTTAGAGCTCGGAATAACACCAATCCAACGCCTACGTTAAACTAGTTCAATTTTCTATATTGTGACAAATTTGAGATAGACATAGATACGAAAAGCATTCAATCAATCCAATCTAACAAAAACTGTGTGATGTTATGCATTATGCTTCATTTATAAGCCTTTTCTCAATGAGCACCAACGATCAGTTTAGAATGATCGCATTAACTGGCCGATAAACTTGACATGTCTACACTAAATCGTCCCTTACTTTTTATTTAGATCTCAGAGTGACATGAATCGAATCCCCACGTTAAGGTAGCTCAATTTTCTATATTGTGACAAAACTTTAGACAGAAATAGGTACAAAAAGGCATTCAAATAATCCAATCCAACTAAAAATGCATGCTGCCATGCATTATGATTCATTTATAAGCGTTTACTGAATGAGCACCAATAATCAGTTTAGAATGATCACTTTAACTAGCAGATCAACTTGACATGCCTGCACTAAATCGTCCCTAACTTTTGATTTAGAGCTCAAAATGACATGAATGCAATGCAAACGTTAAGCTAGCTCAATTTTCTATATTTAGACAAAATTTGAGACAGAAATGGATACGACAAAGCGTTCGAGAAATCCAATCTATCCCGAACTGCATGATGTCATGCATTATGCTTCATTTATAAGCGTTTACTTAACGAGTAGCAGTGATCAGTTTAAAATGATCAATTTAACTAGGCGATCAACTTGATATGTCTGCAATAAATCATCCGTAACTTTTGATTTAGAGCTCATAATAACACGAATCCAATGCCCATGTAAAGGTAGCTCAATTTCTATATTGTGAAAAAAATTTGAGATAGAAGTAGATATGAAAAAGCGTTCTAGTAATCCAATCTATCCTGAACTGCATGATCTCATGCATTATTCTTCATTTATAAGCCTTTACTCAATGAGCACCAATGATCAGTTTACATTGATCACTTTAACTGCCCGATCAACTTGATATTTCCGCATTAAATCGTCCGTAACTTATGATTTAGAGGTAAAACAGATACGAATCCAATGCCCACATTAAGCTAGCTCAATTTTCTTTATTGAGACAAAATTTGAGACCGAAATACATACGACAACGCGTCCAAGTAATCCAATCTATCCTGAACTTCATGACCTCATGCCTTATGCTTCATTTATAAGCCTTTACTCAATGAGCACCTCAGTTTAGAATGATCACTTTAACTGGCCGATCAATTTGACATGTCCGCACCAAATCGTCCGTAACTTTTTATTTAGAGCTCAGAATGTCATGAATCCAATGCCCACGTTAATCTAGCTCAATTTCTATATTGTGACAAAATTTCAGATAACAATAGATACGAAAAAGTGTGCATGTAATCCAATCTATCCTGAACAGCGTGATACCATGCATTATGCTCCATTTATATGCCTTTACTCAATGAGCACCGATGATCAGTTTAGAATGATCACTTTAACTAGGCGATCAACTTGACATCTACGCCCTAAATCGTCTGTAATTTTTGATTTAAATCTCTGAATAACACCAACGCCCACGTTAAGGTAGCTCAATTTTCTATATTGTGACAAAATTGGAGACAAAATTAGATATGACAAAGCGTTCAAGTAATCCAATCTATCCCAAACTACATGATGTCATGCATTATGCTTCATTTATAAGACTTTACTCTATGAGCACCAATGATCAGTTTAGAATGGTCACTTTAATTGGCCGATCAAATTGACATATCTACAATAAATCATCCGTAAATTTTGATTCAGAGCTCAGAATGACACGAATCCAATACCGACGTTAAGCTAGCTCAATTTTTCTTGAAACATTTTAGACAAAACTCGATATGGTAAAGCGTCCAAGTAATCAACTCTATCCCAAACTTCGTGATGAAATGCTTTATGTTTCATCTATAAGCGTTTACTTAATGAGTATCAGTGATCAGTTTAGAATGATCACTTTGAAAGAATATTGAGATTAGAGAGGAGATATGTGAACAACTGAACCCAGAAACTCAAACAAAAGCATGAGAAGATGAGAAAATGTCTTAGACTTCTGGAGAAGAATCTCCTAAGAGTTTTATTCATATATTGAGTCTCTACAGCCCTTTTATAGAGGATTTACAATGTGAACACAAAACAAAAACGAATTTAAACTTGTGGATGAGCTTAAATAGATGAGGAGCTTGTTGACAACCAATGGGAAGAGAGGGGAGGAGCTGCAAGCAGACTTATGGTCGTTTCGTGTGGTTACCAAGGCTGTGTGCAGCAGTCATGACTGTTTGGTGTGGTTACCAAGGCTGTATGCAGCAGGCACATGTCCTTGTCACTCTGATTCTTCTCCCAAGGCAGCTATATCACCATATTAACCATTTAAAATAATAACTTCCCTCCTTTTCTCCTTTTCCCTCCATGAATTAAATTGCTAACACTTGCCTTGTAGGACAAGATAGGTCTTATTTGATTTTCCTATGTCAATACTCCCCCTCAAGCTAAAGACTTTGGAATCACCCTAAAGTCTTAAGCTTGGGAACCCAAGGCAACACACCTCATTAAAAACCTTATTAAGGAAAACCATTTGGGACAAAACCTTAATAAGGGAAAAAGAGTGTGTTGCTCTTGGATTAGGAGACATTTGATCATGGGTGTGATAAATCAACAAGCCCAAGTTTGCTAAAGATGTTCTTGCAAACTTTGAGACTTGCTGCCTTTGTGAAGATGTAAGCTAGTTGGTCTTCACTCCTTGTATAACATGGCAGAATGGTTCCATCTTGAACTTTCTCCCTAACCTTATGGCAATCGATCTCTATGTGCTTGGTCCTCTCGTGAAACACTGAGTTGGAAGCTATGTGAATGGCTGCCTGATTATCACAATGGAATGTAATTGACCCTGGTTGTTCAATACCAAAGTCTTTCAAGAGCGCTTTGAGCCAAGTTACTTCATTTGTCAGCTTCCTCATAGCCCTATATTCTGCTTCAGCACTAGAACATGATACTACATTCTGCTTCTTAGTCTTCCAAGTGACTAAGTTCCCACCAATGAAGGTGCAATACCCAGTGGTTGATTTTCTATCCACCCTATCACCAGCCCAATCCACATCACAATACCCGACAATCTCAGTGTTCCCATTCTTGCCCATCCATATGCCTTGACCAGGAGATCCTTTGATGTATCTAAGGATCCTTTATACCATGCTCCAATGATATACAGTAGGTTTTTGCATATGTTGTCTCACTTGATTCACAGCAAAACACAAATCTGGTCGTGTGAGGGTGAGGTAGATCAGCTTCCCAACTATTCTGGTCGTGTGAGGGTGAGGTAGATCAGCTTCCCAACTAGTCTCCTATACTGAGGAACATCCTTAAATAACTCATCAGCTTTCTCCCCCTTTCCATTGACCTTGTAGCCATCTTCAAGAGGAGTTTTGGCCAGTTTAGCCCCAAGCTTTCCCGTCTCTGCCAACAGATCAAGAGCATACTTTGTTTGAAATAGAAAGAGCCCTTCCTGAGACCGACACACTTCAATACCCAAGAAGTACTTCAACTCTCCAAGATCCTTGATGTCAAATGATCTGTTTAAGAAGGCCTTTGTGGATTGAATTCCTTCCTTATCATCTCCTGTGATGATAAGGTCATCCACATAAACCAAGACCGCCATGATTCCTTTGGGGTTTTGACGAGTGAACAAAGTATGATCTGAATGGGATTTCCTAAACCCATTATAAGTAAGTGTGGAGCTTAATTTGTGATACCAGGCCCTTGGTGACTGCTTCAACCCATATATTGCCTTCCTAAGTCTTAGAACCTGTCCCTCTTTGCAAAGTTCTTCGAGGCCTGGTGGTGGAGTCATATACACTTCCTCTTCAAGTTCTCCTTGTAGNACTTCCTCTTCAAGTTCTCCTTGTAGGAATGCGTTCTTGACATCCATTTGCCATAAGTCCCAAGTCAGATTCGTAGCTAGTGAAAGAACAACCCTTACAGTGTGTAGCTTAGCCACCGGTGCAATGTATCAGTATAGTCCTCTCCATATGTCTGAGTGAAACCTCTTGCAACTAGACGTGCCTTGTACCTTTCTATGTCCCCATTGCTCTTATACTTGATGGTGAACACCCACCTGGAACTCACAGCCTTCTTGCCTTTGGGAAGTTCTTGTATATCCCATGTATGATTCCTTTCCATAGCTCCCTTCTCATCTCTTACTGCATCTAACCATTCTTTCTTGCTCTCAGCTTCTTCATAAGTCCTTGGAATCTGACTTTGTTCAATCTTTGCAAGGAATGCTTGATGACTAGATGGCAGAGGTCAAGGGAACAAACAGCTTGTATGGGATGAGCCACGGCCTGGTTGTTGTAGAATACCCTAGTTGTAGAATACCCTAGTGTTCCTAAGTCTAGTACTCCTCCTTAAATGCTGAAAAGGTGGTGCAGCCTCCTCTACAACCGTTTCCTCTTCCATTTGGTGAATAGGTTCCTCTATACCCACTTCCAAGTCGTCTTGTTCTTGATTTTGGGCCATAGCTTCTTCTTTGATTGGAGTTGGTTCTTGAGTTACCACCCCTTGTTCATTCTCTTGGGTATCTTGTGAACTACTTAAGGTTCTTGTTTCTTCGTGTCTTGAATCCTTTGGCAGATCATTTCCCAAATGATTCAAGAGAAACCTCAACCTCGTAGCCAAATCAGAAGGTGACCTTGAGAGATCCTTCAATCCTTCCCAATCTTTCTGATCATAATAGCTTCGTTCTTCTATAAACTTGACATCTCTAGACACATATGTCCTGTTGTTGCTCGGATCATAGCACTTATAACCTTTTTGTGTTGTCGAATATCCAAGGAACATACACTTGATGCTCTTTGCCTCCAACTTATTTCTTAGATCACCTGGAACATACACAAAGCACACACACCCAAATACACGTAAATGATCAATGGAAGGTTTAGTTTTATTGAGTACCTCAAATGGGATATATCTTGCAAGACTTTGGTTGGAATCCGATTGATGAGGTAGCAAGCAACCAAGACTGCATCTCCCCAAAAACTTTTAGGAACATTGGTATGAAACATCATGGATCTTGCTACTTCCATTAAGTGTCGGTTCTTCCTTTCAGCAACTCCATTTTGTTGTGGTGTGTGTGGACAGCTAGTTTGATGTAGTATTCCATGTTTGTTTAGATGAGCTTTGAATCTTTGACTTGTGTATTCCCCTCCATTATCTGATCTTAACACTTTGATCTTGGCATTGAATTGATTAGTAACATAATTATGAAAGTTTATAAATGCCTCATAAACCCTATCTTTAGATGGAAGTAATGTAACCCATGTATATTTCGATTTCTCATCTATAAAGGTCACAAAGTATTTATTCCTATCTCTAGACATGTAAGGTGAGGTCCAAACATCGGAATGTACTAAATCAAAGCAATGCTCATAAATTGTAGACGATTTAGGGAAAACAACACGACAATGTTTGCCAAGGATACAAGCCTCACAAACTGAGTGATCATAAGCGACATTAGGAATTATTAAGCTTAAAGCACGAGCATGAGGATGTCCTAATCTAGCATGCCATAAGACATCTTTATTAGCAAAAAAACAGGATTTGAAAGCTAAGGAATCCAAATTGCTTGGAGGGTCTTCAAGAACATAGAGCTCATCTTGAGTTACACCACCTCCAAGTATCTTACCACTCTTAATATCCTGAAAGTAAACATTGTTAGGCCCAAATGTAACATTGCAATTGAGGTCTTTAGTAGCCTTTTTGACAGAAACTAGATTAGACTTAAATTTAGGTACAAAGAATGCATTAGTTTCTTTGTCAAATAGTCTTAATTTTCCGGTTCCTTCAATTGGAATACCCTTACCATCAGCTATAGTTACTTGTCCTAGACATGGTTCAATGTTCTTTAACAACCTAGCATTGCTAATCATATGGTGAGAAGCACCTGAATCCACTACCAACTTATGATCTGGTTTATCAAGCGATTTATGGGAGTAGAGTGTGATACCGGAGAGTTTTGAGGCATAGGCCTTGATGAGATCCTCCAAGTCACTCTTCTTAACATACTCCATGGATACATTCATAGCTAGCTCCCCTCCTTGGTTGGATGAACTTGCGGTTCAGTCGCAACCATTTGAGAGATGTTAGCCTTTGAATCCTTGAACCGGTTTGGCTTGAGATGAGGATGAAGTATCCAGCACTTGTCCTTGATGTGGCCATTCCTCTTACAATGCTCACACATCACACTCTTCCTATCCTCTTGCTTAAACACGCTTTTGTTGGCCATGACTAGTTCTCCTTTACCACCAAACAAACCAATGTTGCCTTGCTCCCTTTGAATCCGTGAGCACACCTCTTCGAAATCAGGGAGTTTTGGCTCTCTCAGGATGGACTTAATCACATCCTTAAAGGCTGGATTTAGGTTGAGAAGGAGCCCAAATATCTTGTCTTGTTCCTTCCTTTCATTAAGCACCTTTGGATCCATAGAACTTGGTCTCAACATGTCAAGCTCGGACCATGTTGACTGGAACTTGCCCAGGAATTTGTGAACTCCATATCCTCTTGGTGTAGATCATTGAGAGCCTTCTTAACCTCATACACACGGCTGAGGTTTGAAACATCCCCATACACCCTCTTGAGAGTGTCCCAAAGAGACTTGGCAGTTTCACAATGTGAATAAGCTTCAAGAATGGATGGGTCCAATGAATTTTTGAGGAATCCAAGGACTGATTGATCTTCTTGGAACCACCTAGCTTCTTCTTTTCTTGTTGCCTCATCCTTCTTCTCCTTTGGATCATCTATAGATGGAGTGTTATCCTCCAAGATGTGATTCCAAAGTCCTTTGCCACAAATGACTGTCTTGATGGTTCTTGACCATAATGTGTAGTTCAAGCCTTTGAGAACTACTGCTATCACCGTAGGTTTCAGGCTGGAACTAATTTGAATTGTATCCTCCATTGTTAGGCTTTGAAGAGCTCAAAGGAAGCAGCTTTTATGGTTGAATGAAACCGTGAGTTTTTTAGTCTAAAGACTGAGAGATTTTTGACAGAATTTTAGATTAGAAACTGAGAGATTTGAGTAGAAAAGATAAGAGAATGATCTTATGCTCTGATACCATGTAAGAATATTGAGATTATAGAGGAGAAATGTGAAGAATTGAAT
Source organism: Pugionium dolabratum (assembly GCA_018901945.1). Lineage (NCBI taxonomy): Eukaryota > Viridiplantae > Streptophyta > Magnoliopsida > Brassicales > Brassicaceae > Pugionium > Pugionium dolabratum. The sequence continues at coordinate 58,688 of JAEVFF010000169.1, read as the reverse complement.
CTGAAAACTCAAAGAGAAGTATGAGAAAATGAGAAATGACTTAGACTTATGGAGAAGAATCTCCTTAGAGTATATTATACATTGAGTCTTTACAGCCCTTTTATAGAGGATTTACAATGTGAACACAAAAGAAAACGAATTCAAACTTGTGGATGAGTTTGAATAGAGGAGGAGCCTGTCAACAACCAATGAGAAGAGAGGAGACAGCATGGGCATGACTGTTTGGTGTGGTTGCCAAGACTGTGTGCAGCATGGGCATGACTGTTTGGTGTGGTTGCCAAGACTGTGTGCAGCATGGGCATGACTTTTTCACCTTGATTCTTCTCCCAAGGTAGCTATTTAACCATTTCAACCATGTGGTTAATAATAACCCATCCTTTTTCATTTCCCTTGTTATTCAAACTGAATTTTCGTGCTCACACTTGCCTTGTAGGTCAAGATAGGTCTTATTTGATTTTCCTATGTCAATACCGAGTGCATCTAGTTCCTCCGTGCATCACTAGATTCTAGAATCATTATTGCATTGCTATATTCGACTTTCCTTTTTGTTAGAATCATATTTCTATTATTTTTAAGGTAAATTAAAAGAAAAGAAAAAGAAAAGAAAAGAAAATAGGAAAAATACCAAAAGATTTCGAATTGGACAGCTAGCAATAGTTGTCAAGAAAATTTCCTTTTATTCAAATCTCCATATATTCGAATTTCTAATTCTCAGATTTTTTCCTTTTTGCGAATTTTTCGAATCCTTATAAAAAGAAAACCCTCCTAATAATTTAGGAGTATCATAACTTGTCTTCTATCTTTGTAGTACGCAATGGCAGAAGAAAATAGAGAAGCAACCGAAGCCATGATGACCATGTTCACCAGTCTCCAAACACAACTCGCATCAATAGGGGAGAGGTTGGAGCGCGTGGAAAGACCGGTGAGATTCCAGGCCATAAGGCACGTGAGAGCTGAGCAAGACCGTCCTGAGGGTCCTGAGCACTTTAGGACACGGCACGAACAGGAGGAACCCCAGCCAGATGGAGATGAGGACACACAACCTCATAACTATCACCATAGGCAGAGAGGACCTCCACGGCAACCAGAGGCAGAAGATGATGGCTTTGAGCCATATGGTCTTCACCAGAGACCAAGGATGCCTCCTAGACATCATGAGGATGGAGATGAACACGCCTAAAACCGGGTAACTCATCCTGATGTTAAGCTAACTCCTCCAAGTTTTGCAGGAAAAGTAGACCCCGAGGCTTACCTAGATTGGGAGAGAAGAATGGATCATATCTTTGATCATTACAACCAACCAATACCTAGGAGAGTCTAAATGGCAGTAGCATAACTCACGGACAATGCCCTCATCTTGGGATCGTGAGGTATCTGACAGAAGGAGGAAAAGAATGAGGCCCATAGACTCATGGGTCGACATGAAGGATGTCATGCGACAAAGGTTTGTTCCACATTACTTTCATAGAGACTTGCAACGTCGTTTTCGTACTCTTAAGCAGGGTACCAGATCAGTAGAGGAGTACTATGAGGAGTTCGAGAAGCTAAGGAACAGACTAGAGCTCAATGATGATGAAGAAGCATTGATGGCACAATTCTTGGATGGACTCCAAGAAAGAATCAGCCGCAAGGTGGAAAGGCAAATCTACAACGACTTCAAAGACTTGTTCCACCTATCTGTGCAAGCTGAGCAGCACATCAAACATAAGAGCCAAGACATCCGCAGCAAGCCTAAGACACCTTGGGCACCAAGCAACATGCCCAAGCCTGTAGACAAAGGCAAAAGCATAGAGATCGAATCAAGGTTCAAGAGCAAGCCTCCTGAACCCACCCGTGACCAGAGAGAGCCTGGTAAGTCTTCTAACCCTCAAAGATAACGTGACATCACTTGTTTCAAGTGTAGGGGACGTGGACACATCTCAAGGGAGTGCCCAAACAACCGAGTCATTCTGATTACGGAGGCAGGAGAATATGAGTCCCAAGATGAAGAGGACTATGAGCCAGAAGGAGAATATGGTGACATTGAGTACCCTGATGTGGGGGGAAGTGCTGGTCACTAGACGTATCCTCAGTGCAATGGTGGATCCTTCAGAGACCATCCAAAGGGAGAACATCTTCCACAGCCGTTGCACCATCAAGGGCAAGGTATGTAACCTCATCATAGATGGTGGTTCTTGCACTAACGTTGCTAGTGCATATATGGTTGATAAGCTAGGTCTAGAGAAGACAAGGCATCCTCGACCATATAGACTGAGATGGCTCGATGACAAAGTGGAACTCAAGATCCATGAGCAAGTCACTGTGCCATTCAGTGTGGGCAAGTACCAAGACCAAGTCGTGTGCGACGTGGTGCCCATGCAAGCTGGCCATCTTCTGCTAGGAAGACCATGGAAGTTTGACAAAGAGACCAGGCATGATGGCCGAACCAATCTCTACACTTTTGTGCATGACAAAAGAAAGGTCAGCTTGGCTCCTCTTACACCTGCCCAGGTACACGAGCTAAAACTCCAAATGAGTAAGGAAAAGAAACATATCAAGTCTAATTTTCTTATTCAACTAAGCCATGTCCGGAGAGCTTTGGCCTCAAAGGATTTAATGTTACTAATGGTCTTCAAAGAAGTTTTGAGTATAGAACAGGAACAGATAGAGCTACCTCCTGAAGTAGCAACTCTCCTCAACAAGTTCCAGGATGTGTTTCCAGAGGAGATACCAGCAGGCTTGCCTCCTTTACGTGGCATAGAACATCAGATTGATCTAGTGCCCGGAGCAGCCCTGCCCAACCGGCCAGCCTACCGGATGAGTCCAGAGGAGTCCAAGGAGCTAGAGAAGCAAGTCAAGGAGCTCCTGGAGAAAGGATATGTTCGAGAGAGCCTCAGTCCATGTGCTGTACCAGTGCTACTAGTGCCCAAGAAAGATGGGACTTGGCGCATGTGCGTGGACTGCCGAGCAATCAACAACATCACAGTCAAGTATAGGCATCCAATACCACGACTGGATGACATGCTAGATGAGCTGAGTGGAGCCACGGTCTTCTCCAAGATAGACCTCAAAAGTGGATACCACCAGGTAAGAATGAAGGAAGGTGATGAGTGGAAGACTGCTTTCAAGACAAAGCAAGGGCTCTACGAGTGGACAGTCAATGCCATTCGGCTTGACTAATGCCCCAAGCACCTTCATGCGCCTTATGAACCAAGTTCTTAGGGCGTACATCAGTAAGTTTGTAGTGGTTTACTTTGATGATATACTGTTTATAGTAAGTGCCTACGGGAACACCTCACACATCTTGAGATGGTACTTAAAACCCTTTCGACAAGAAGAGCTTTATGCCAATCTCAAGAAGTGCACCTTTTGTACTGTTAAGCTTGTCTTTTTAGGTTTTGTTGTAAGTTCACAGGGCCTACAGGTTGATCAAGAGAAGATTCGAGCCATACAAGAATGGCCAACACCAGGCAACATCAGCCAAGTAAGGAGCTTCCACGGACTGGCCAGCTTCTGTAGGAGATTCGTGCCCAACTTCAGCAGTATTGCCTCACCATTGACGGCAGTAGTGAAGAAGAACATCGTATTCAGCTGGGGAGAAGCTCAGGAGAAGGCACTCCAGGCCTTGAAGGACAGCCTTACACATGCACCAGTGCTAGTCCTGCCCGACTTCAACTAGACGTTTGAAGTGGAGTGTGATGCCTCTGGAATAGGCATAGGAGCAGTGCTAACCCAAGGAGGGAGACCAGTGGCATACTTCAGTGAGAAGCTAGGTGGTGCCTCACTGAACTACCCCACTTATGACAAGGAGCTCTATGCCCTTGTCCGAGCATTGGAGACTTGGCAGCATTACTTGCTGTCCAAGGAGTTTGTGATCCACACTGATCACGAGACTCTCAAACACCTCAGAGGGCAAACCAATCTCAAGAGGAGACATGCCAGGTGGATGGAGTTCATAGAGACCTTCCCGTACGTCATCAAGTACAAGAAGGGCAAAGACAATGTGGTAGCCGATGCACTATCAAGGAGGTTTGCCTTGATATCAACCATGGAGGCAAAGGTCCTAGGATTCGAGCACATCAAGGACCTCTACAAGGATGATCCTAACTTTGCTGAGAGCTACAAGGAGTGTGGCACAGGGAGTCATGGCAAGTTCTACATCCATGAGGGATTCTTGTTCCGAGAAAGAAGGTTGTGCATACCACAAGGATCATTAAGGGAGCTTATCATCCGAGAAGCTCATGGAGGAGGACTCATGGGCCACTTTGGTGTCGACAAGACTCTAGCAGTGGTCAAGGAGCACTTCTACTGGCCACACATCAAGAGGAAAGTAGAAGCTCATTGTGCAAGATGCATCACTTGCAAGAAGGCAAAGTCCCGAGTGCAACCTCACGGGTTGTATCTCCCACTGCCCATACCTACACATCCATAGGTGGACATCTCAATGGACTTCGTTCTAGGCCTGCCCAAGATCAACCACAAGGATGCAATCTTTGTAGTGGTGGACAGATTCTCCAAGATGGCACACTTCATCCCGTGTGCCAATGTCAATGATGCCAACGCAAACAGCCGAGCTGTTTTTCAAGGAGATAGTACGGCTTCATGGAGTGCCAAGGACCATCGTATCAGACAGGGACACAAAGTTCCTCAGCCATTTCTGGAGGACCCTTTGGAGGAAGCTAGGCACGAAGCTACTCTTCTCTACCACCTGCCATCCTCAAACCGATGGGCAAACTGAAGTTGTCAACAGGACACTATCAACTCTTCTCAGGACTACACTAGGGAAGAACCTAAAGACTTGGGTGGAGTGCCTGCCATTCATT
>JAEVFF010000169.1:38868-50817 GCA_018901945.1 Pugionium dolabratum | reverse complement strand
CTAAGGACAATGGGCCAGAAGAGAAAAGTAGAGTCCAAAGGCTTCTCAACAACACAAGGAACATCAGAGACTTGGGCTTTAGTGGCAAGATAGGTCAGGGCCCAAAGATATTTAACCCTACTCCAAGTCGAAGACTAGGAGCAAGGCGCGTGCATGCCACAAGGACGGCCACCTTCCATTTCTTGGCGTGAGGTGAGTTAAGGTAAGTTTACATTCGAATATATGCCTCTTTCTGTTTTGCAGGGTAGGATCTAGTTGCTTTACATTTTTGAGTCAAGAACAATTTAGGAATAGGTCCTTTTTCGGTTATGCACTTTTGTATCTTTTCCTTTTGTGCACTTTTGTAAACTTTCCTTTTTCTTTATTTGTGTCGACCCTAGAAGGTCAAGCTGTCGAGCATTTTAATAAGGCTCCTTCCTGCATTGTAGTTCGACAACCTTTTTGATAATTAATAAAGATCGAATTTTCTTTCAACAAGTATTCTCCCAAGAGACTTGTGCGCTTAGAACCTAGTTGAGACCAGCCCTCCTAGCTCTAAGTTTGTGATTTATCACGAGGTTCATCACCCCTCGTGTGGTTCATTTCACCCCTCAATCCAATACCAATCAGAAAACCCTTATCCAGAAGCTTAAGGTCGAGTTTCTCACCTAAACTTCTCCAAACAGCCCACGCGCATCCAAGCCTTGAATCGAGGCTTGTATCATTTTGGTATCAGAGCTTAAAGCTCCTAAACCAGGTTGTTTTTATCCTTTAGCTTGTTTTGTTTCTTGTTATTGCATTAGTTTAAGTTCCATTCAACCAAAAAAAAATAACATCTAAACTCATACCGAGTGCATCTAGATCCTACGTGCATCACTAGGTTCTAGAATCATTCTTGCATTGCTATATTCGACTTTCCTTTTTGTTAGAATCATATTTCCATTATTTTTAAGTTAAATTAAAAAGAAAAGAAAAAGAAAATAGGAAAAAATACCTAAAGGATTCGAATTGGACAGCTAGCAATAGTTGTCAAGAAAGTTTCCTTTTTATTCAAATCTTCACATTTTCGAATTTCCAATTCTCAGATTTTTTCCTTTTTGCATTTTTTCGAATCCCCTTATAAAAGAAAACCCTCCTAATAATTTAGGAGTAGCATAACTTGTCTTCTATCTTTGTAGTACACAATGGCAGAAGAAAATAGAGAAGCAACCGAAGCCATGATGGCCATGTTCACCACCCTCCAAACGCAACTCGCATCCATAGGCGAGAGATTGGAGTGCGTGTAGAGGCCTGTGAGATTCCAGGCCATAAGGCACGTGAGAGCTGAGCAAGACCGTCCTGAGGGTCCTGAGCACCTTAGGACACGGCACGAATAGGAGGAACCCCAGCCAGATGGAGATGAGGACACACAACCTCATAACTATCACCATAGGCCGAGAGGACCTCCACGGCAACCAAAGGCAGAAGATGATGGCTTCGAGCCATATGGTCTTCACTAGAGACCAAGGATGCCTCCTAGACATCATGAGGATGGAGATGAACACGCCTACAACCGGGTAAATCATCCTGATGTTAAACTAACTCCTTCAAGTTTTGCAGGAAAAGTAGACCCCGAGGCTTACCTAGATTGGGAGAGAAGAATGGATCATATCTTTGATCATTACAACCAACCAAGGCCTAGGAGAGTCTCAATGGCAGTAGCACAACTCACGGACAATGCCCTCATCTGGTGGGATCGTGAGGTATCTAACAGAAGGAGGAAAAGAATGAGGCCCATAGACTCATGGGTCGACATGAAGGATGTCATGCGACAAATGTTTGTTCCACCTTACTTTCATAGGGACTTGCAATGTCGTTTTCGTACTCTTAAGCAGGATACCAGATCAGTAGAGGAGTACTATGAGGAGTTCGAGAAGCTAAGGAACAGACTAGAGCTCAATGATGATGAAGAAGCATTGATGGCACAATTCTTGGATGGACTCCAAGAAAGAATCAGCCGCAAGGTGGAAAGGCAAATCTACAATGATTTCAAAGACTTGTTCCACCTATCTGTCCAGGCTGAGCAGCACATCAAACGTAAGAGCCAAGACATCCGCAGCAAGCCTAAGACACCTTGGGCACCAAGCAACATTCCCAAGCCCGAAGACAAAGGCAAGAGCATAGAGATCGAGTCAAGGTTCAAGAGCAAGCCCCCTGAACCCACCCGTGACCAGAGAGAGCCTGGTAAGTCTTCTAACCCTCAAAGATCACGTGACATCACTTGTTTCAAGTGTAGGGGTCGTGGACAAATCTCAAGGGAGTGCCCAAACAACCGGGTCATGTTGATTACGGTGGCTGGAAAATATGAGTCCCAAGATGAAGAGGACTATGAACCAGAAGAGGAGTATGGTGACATTGAGTACCCTGATGTGGGGGAAGTGTTGGTCACTAGACGCATCCTCAGTGAAATGGTGGATCCTTCAGAGACCATCCAAAGGGAGAACATCTTCCACAGCCGTTGCACCATCAAGGGCAAGGTATGTAAACTCATCATAGATGGTGGTTCTTGCACTAACGTTGCTAGTGCCTGTATGGTTGATAAGCTAGGTCTAGAGAAGACAAGGCACCCTCGACCATATAGACTGAGATGGGTCAATGACAAAGTGGAACTCAAGATCCATGAGCAAGTCACTGTGCCATTCAGTGTGGGCAAGTACCAAGACCAAGTCGTGTGCGACGTGGTGCCCATGCAAGCTGGCCATCTTCTGCTAGGAAGACCATGGAAGTTTGACAAAGAGACCAGGCATGATGGCCGATTCAATCTCTACACTTTTGTGCATGACAAAAGAAAGGTCAGCTTGGCGCCTCTTACACCTGCCCAGGTACACGAGCTAAAACTCCAAATGAGTAAGGAAAAGAAACATATCAAGTCTAATTTTCTTATTCAACTAAGCCATGTCCGGAGAGCTTTGGCCTCAAAGGATTTAATGTTACTAATGGTCTTCAAAGAAGTTTTGAGTATAGAACAGGAACAAATAGAGCTACCTCCTGAAGTAGCAACTCTCCTCAACAAGTTCCAGGATGTGTTTCCAGAGGAGCTACCAGCAGGCTTGCCTCCTTTACGTGGCATAGAACACCAGATCGATCTAGTGCCCGGAGCAGCCCTGCCCAACTGGCCAGCCTACCGGATGAGTCCAGAGGAGTCCAAGGAGCTTGAGAAGCAAATCAAGGAGCTCCTGGAGAAAGGATATGTTCGAGAGAGCCTCAGTCCATGTGCCGTACCAGTGCTACTAGTGCCCAAGAAAGATGGGACTTGGCGCATGTGCGTGGACTGCCGAGCAATCAACAACATCACAGTCAAGTACCGGCATCCAATACCACGGCTGGATGACATGCTAGATGAGCTGAGTGGAGCCATGGTCTTCTCCAAGATAGACCTCAAGAGTGGATACCACCATGTCAGAATGAAGGAAGGTGATGAATGGAAGACTGCTTTCAAGACAAAGCAAGGACTATACGAGTGGACAGTAATGCCATTCGGCTTGACTAATGCCCCAAGCACCTTCATGCGCCTTATGAACCAAGTTCTTAGGGCGTACATCAGTAAGTTTGTGGTAGTTTATTTTGATGATATACTAGTTTATAGTAAGTGCCTACGGGAACACCTCACACATCTTGAGATGGTACTTAAAACCCTTCGACAAGAAGAGCTTTATGGCAATCTCAAGAAGTGCATCTTTTGTACTGATAAACTTGTCTTTTTAGGTTTTGTTGTAAGTTCACAGGGCCTACAGGTTGATGAAGAGAAGATTCGAGCCATATAAGAATGGCCAACACCAGGAAACATCAGCCAAGTGAGGAGCTTCCACGGACTGGCCAGCTTCTATAGGAGATTCGTGCCCAACTTCAGCAGTATTGCCTCACCACTGACGGCAGTAGTGAAGAAAAACGTGGGATTCAGCTGGGGAGAAGCTCAGGAGAAGGCATTCCAGGCCTTGAAGGACAGCCTTACACATGCACCAGTGCTAGTCTTGCCCGACTTCAACAAGACGTTTGAAGTGGAGTGTGATGCCTCTGGAATAGGCATAGGAGCAGTGCTTACCCAAGGAGGGAGACCAGTGGCATACTTCAGTGAGAAGCTAGGTGGTGCCTCACTGAACTACCCCACTTATGACAAGGAGCTTTATGCCCTTGTCCGAGCAGTGGAGACTTGGCAGCATTACTTGCTATCCAAGGAGTTTTGTGATCCACACTGATCATGAGACTCTCAAACACCTCAGAGGGCAAACCAATCTCAAGAGGAGACATGCCAGGTGGATGGAGTTCATAGAGACCTTCCCGTACATCATCAATTACAAGAAGGGCAAAGACAATGTGGTAGCCGATGCACTATCAAGGAGGTTTGCCTTGATATCAACCATGGAGGCAAAGGTCCTAGGATTCGAGCACATCAAGGACCTCTACAAGGATGATCCTGACTTTTCTTAGAGCTACAAGGAGAGTGGCACAGGGAGTCATGGCAAGTTTTACATCCATGAGGGATTCTTGTTCCGAGAGAGAAGGCTGTGCATACCACAAGGATCATTGAGGGAGCTTATCATCTGAGAAGCTCATGGAGGAGGACTCATGGGCCACTTTGGTGTCGACAAGACTCTAGCAGTGGTCAAGGAGCACTTCTACTGGCAACACATCAAGAGGACAGTAGAAGCTCATTGTGCAAGATGCATCACTTGCAAGAAGGCAAAGTCCCGAGTGCAACTTCACGGGTTGTATCTCCCACTGCCCATACCTACACATCCATGGGTGGACATCTCAATGGACTTCGTTCTAGGCCTGCCCAAGATCAACCACAAGGATGCAATCTTTGTAGTGGTGGACATATTCTCCAAGATGGCACACTTCATCCCGTGTGCCAATGTCAATGATGCAACGCAAAGAGCCGAGCTGTTTTTCAAGGAGATAGTACGGCTTCATGGAGTGCCAAGGACCATCGTATAAGACAGGGACACAAAGTTCCTCAGCCATTTCTGGAGGACCCTTTGAGGAAGCTAGGCACGAAGCTACTCTTCTCTACCACCTGCCATCCTCAAACCGATGGCCAAGCTGAAGTTGTCAACAGGACACTATCAACTCTTCTCAGGACTACACTAGGGAAGAACCTAAAGACTTGGGTGGAGTGCCTGCCATTCATAGAGTTCGCTTACAATCGAGCCATGCACTCAGCAACCAAGAAGACACCATTTGAAGTAGTATATGGCTTCAACCGTCTCATCCCATTGGAGCAAACGCCACTGCCACCAGCTGAGATGACCAACCTCAACGGAGCATCCAAGGCAGAGTTCATAAAGAAGTTACACCAGAAGGTAGCAGAAAACTTGGAGAAAAGAACCGGACAGTACGTCTCATGCCAACAAGGGAAGAAAGGAGGTGATCTTTCAACCAGGCGATTGGGTGTGGCTACACCTACGGCAGGAGAGGTTCCAAAACCTAAGGAGTTCCAAGCTAGCACCAAGAGGAGATGGACCATTCAGAGTGCTTGAGAGGATCAACAACAACGCCTACTGGATCGAGCTCCCAGGTGAGTTTAATGTGTTCAGCACGTTCAACGTAATTGACTTAGCCCCTTTCCATGCAGATGAACCAGTTTTGAGGACAAAACCTACTGAAGAGGGAGGGGATGATGAGGACATCAGGTCGTAAATCCAGCCAGGAGACCAGACTGGCCGACCAGGAAGCTTGCCCGAGACAGCCGGGCCATCTGGCACGTCTGCCGGACCAAGCAGTACCGCTGGATCCTCGACCAATAGGACCAGACCGGTCAGCATTGCCGGCGGAGAGGCCCAAGCTTCCGACACACTTGGTGGCGACGTGGATGACACCGCCGGTCCCCTTGGTGATACCACCGACTCCGGGATCAACTTGGCCGGTCCTGAAGGCATTCTGGCCAGTACCTCGCACAATCCAGCCGGTACAGCCGATCCAGCCGAGTACACGCGCATTTCCACTTCTACACAAGAAGATTCGGACCAGATGAGCTACCAGCTCCAGGACATGCACCTAGAGGAAGTCTCTACACCAGTGGTACCTCAAGGAGCAATGAAAAGAAGCAGATCAAGGGCACTCTTCCACAAATTCAGCTTATGGGTCGACAAGCTCCTAGAGAAAGATCGACTAAGGACAATGGGCCAGAAGTGCAAGGAAGAATCCAAAGGCTTCTCAACAACAAAAGGGACATCAGAAACTTGGGCTTTAGTGGCAAGAGAGGTCAGGGCCCAAAGATTCCTAACCCTACTCCAAGTCGAAGACTAGGAGCACGGCGCGTGCATGCCACAAGGACAGCCACCTTCCATTTCTTGGCCGTGAGGTAAGTAAGATAAGTTTTCAATAAGAATATTTGCCTCTTTCTGTTTTGCAGGGTAGGATCTAGAATATTTACATTTATTGAGTCAAAGACATTTTAGGAATACGTCCTTTTTCGATTATACTCTTTTGTATCTTTTCCTTTTGTGCACTTTTGTAAACTTTCCTTTTCTTATTTGAGTCGAATCTAGTAGGTCAAGCTGTCGAGCATATTAATAAGGCTCCTTCCAGCATTGTAGTTCGACAACCTTTTTGATGTTAATAAAGTAAAACTTTTCTTCCAACAAGTTTTCTCTCAAGAATCTTGTGCGTTTAGAAACTAGTTGAGACCAGCCCTCCTAGCTCTAGGTTTGTGATTTATCACGAGGTTCATCACCCATCGTGTGGTTCACTTCACCTTTCCATCGATTACCAACCCAAAAACCTTTATCCAAGAAATCTAAGGTCGAGTTTCTCACCTAACCTTCTCCAAACAGCCCACACGCATATAAGCCTTGAATCGAGGCTTGTATCACAATGCTACTGAAGTTGGGCACAAATCTTCAGTAGAAGCTGGCCAGGCCATGAAATCTCCTTAATTGGCTGATGTTGCTCGGTGTTGACCACTCTTGTATGGCTCGAATCTTTTCCTCATCAACCTGTAAGCCCTGTGAACTCACAAAAAAGCCTAAGAAAACAAGCTTGTCAGTACAAAAGTTGCACTTCTTGAGATTGGCATAAAGCTCTTCTTGTCGAAAGGTTTTAAGCACCATCTCAAGATATGTAAGGTGTTCCCGAAGGCATTTACTGTAAACAAGTATGTCATCAAAGTATACTACTACAAACTTACTGATATACACCCTAAGAACTTGGTTCATAAGGTGCATGAAGGTGGTTGGGGCATTAGTCAAGCCAAATGGCATGACTGTCCACTCGTAGAGCACTTGCTTTGTCTTGAAAGTAGTCTTCCACTCATCACCTTCTTTCATTCTGATCTGGTGGTATCCACTCTTGTGATCTATCTTGGAGAAGACTGTGGCTCCACTTAGCTCATCCAGCATGTCATCCAGCCTTGGTATAGGGTGCCGGTACTTGACTGTGATGTTGTTGATGGCTGGCAGTCTACGGACATTCGCCAAGTCTCATCCTTCTTGGGGACTAGCAACACCGGTACGGCACATGGACTGAGGCTCTCTCAAACATAGCCTTTCTCCAGGAGCTCCTTAACTTTCTTATCAAGCTCTTTGGACTCCTCTAGACTCATCCGGTAGGCTGGTCGATTGGGCAAGGCTACTCCAGGTACGAGGTCAATCTGGTGCTCTATGCCGCGTAAGTGAGTCAAGCCTTCTGGTATCTCCTCAGGGAATACATCCTGGAACTTGTTGAGGAGGGCTGCTACTTCAGGAGGTAGCTCTACCTGTTTTTTTTCTACACTCAAAACTTATTTGAAAACCATTAGTAACAGTAAGTCCTTTGAGGCTAAAGCTCTCCAAACATGACTCGGTTGAATGAGAAAGTTAGATTTAATGAGTTTCTTTCACTTACTCATTTGTTGTTGTAGATCGTGTACCTGGACAGGTGTGAGAGGGGCTAGGCTGACCCTTCTCTTATCGTGCACAAAGGTCTATAGGTTGGTCCGGCCATCATGTCTTGTCTCTTTATGGAATTGCCATGGTCTTCCTAGTAGAAGATGGCCAGCTTGCATGGGTACTACGTCACAAACTACCTGGTCTTGGTATCTGCCCACACTGAATGGCACGGTAACTTGCTCATGGATCTTGAGCTCCACCTTGTCATCTAGCCATCTCAGTCGATATGGCCGGGGGTGCTTTGTCATCTATAGACCTAGTTTATCAACCATATATGCACTAGCCACATTAGTGAAAGAACCACCATCTATGCACTAGTCACGTTAGTGAAAGAACCACCATCTATGATGAGGTTACATACCTTGTCCTTGATGGTGCACCGGCTGTGGAAGATGTTCTCCCTCTGAATGGTCTCAGAGGGGTCTACCATTACACTGAGGATACGTCTTGTGACCAGTACCTCTCCCACATCAGGGTACTCTATGTCCCGTATCCTGCTTCTGGTTCGAAGTCCTCTTCATCTTGAGACTCATATTCTCCAGCTTCCGTGATCAGAATGACCCGGTTAAGTTTGGGCACTCCCTTGAGATATGACCGCAACCCCTACACTTAAAACAAGTGATATCACGTAATCTCTGAGGGTTAGAAGACTTACTAGGCTCTCTCTAGTCACGGGTTTGTTCAAGAGGCTTGCTCTTGAACCGTGATTCTATATATATGCTTTGCCTTTGTCTACGAGATTGGTGCCATTGCTTGGTGCCCAAGGCGTATTAGGTCTGTTGCGTATGTCTTGGTTCTTATGTTTGATGTGTTGTTCAGCCTGGAAAAAAAGGTGGAACAAGTCCTTGAAATCACCATAGATTTATCTCTCCACTTTTCGGCTGATTCTCTCTTGCAATCCATCCAAGACTTGATCTGATGAGGACATCAGGTCCTACATCCAGCCAGGAGACCAGACTGGCCGACCAGGAAGTTTGCCCGAGACAGCCGGGCCATCTGGCACGCCTGCCGGTCCAAGCAATACCGCCGGACCCTCGACCAATAGGACCAGAGCAACCAGCATTGCCGGCGGAGAGGCCCAAGCTTCTGGCACACTTGGTGGGGACATGGATGACACCGCCGGTCCCCTTGGTGATGCCACCAACTCCGGGATCAACTTGGCCAGTCCTAAAGGCATTCCGGCCAGTACCTCGCACAGTCCAGCCGGTACAGCCGATCCAGCCGAGTGCACGAGCAATTCAACTTCCACACAAGAAAACTCGGACCAGATAAGCTACCAGCTTCAGGACATGCATCTAGAGGAAGTATCCACACCAGTAGTGCCACCAGGAGCAATGACAAGAAGCAGATCAAGGGCACTCTTCCACAAATTCAGCTTATGGGTGGACAAGCTCCTAGAGGAAGATCAGCTAAGGACAATGGGCCAGAAGAGCAAAGTAGAGTCCAAAGGCTTCTCAACAACACAAGGAACATCAGAGACTTGGGCTTTAGTGGCAAGAGAGGTCAGGGCCCAAAGATTTTTAACCCTACTCCAAGTCGAAGACTAGGAGCAAGGCGCGTGCATGCCACAAGGACGGCCACCTTCCATTTCTTGCCGTGAGGTAAGTTAAGGTAAGTTTCAATTCGAATATATGCCTCTTTCTGTTTTGCAGGGTAGGATCTAGATGCTTTACATTTTTGAGTCAAGAACATTTTAGGAATAGGTCCTTTTTCGGTTATGCACTTTTGTATCTTTTCCTTTTGTGCACTTTTGTAAACTTTCCTTTTCTTTGTTTGAGTCGACCCTAGAAGGTCAAGCTCTCGAGCATATTAATAAGGCTCCTTCCAGCATTGTAGTTCGACAACCTTTTTGATATTAATAAAGATAGAACTTTTTTCCCCAACAAGTTTTCTCTCAAGAATCTTGTGCGCTTAGAATCTAGTTGAGACCAGCCCTCCTAGCTCTAAGTTTGTGATTTATCACGAGGTTCATCACCCCTCGTGTGGTTCACTTCACCTTTCCATCGAATACCAACCCAAAAACCCCTATCCAAGAAGTCTAAGGTCGAGTTTCTCACCTAAACTTCTCCAAACAGCCCACGCGCATACATCCTTGAATCAAGGCTTGTATCATTTTGGTATCAGAGCTTAAAGCTCCTAAACCAGGTTGTTTCTATCCTTTTGCTTGTTTTGTTTTTAGTTCTTGCATTAGTTTAAGTCGCATTCAAAAAAAATCAAAAAATAACATCAAACTCCAAACTGAGTGCATCTAGCCTTCTACGTGTATCACTAGGGTTTAGATTCACTTTTGCATTGCCATTCACGTTTTCTTTTGTTTAATTCATATTTCCATTAATTTTAAGTTAAATTAAAAAGAAAAAAAAGAAAAGAAAAGAAAATAGGAAAATACCCAAAAGATTTCGAATTGGACAGCTAGCACAAGTTGTAAAAAAAGTTTCCTTTTTTCCTTTTATTCGAATTTTCCATTCCTTAGGATTTTCCTTTTTGCATTTTTTCAAACCTCTTATAAAAAGAAAACCCTCCTAATAATTTAGGAGCATCCTAACTTGTCTTCTTTCTTTGTAGCACACCATGGGAGAAGAAAATAGAGAAGCAACCGAAGCCATGATGGCCATGTTCACCACACTCCAAACACAACTCGCATCCATAGGCGAGAGGTTGGAGCGCGTGGAAAGACCGGTGAGATTCCAGGCCATAAGACACGTGAGAGCTGAGCAAGACCGTCCTGAGGGTCCTGAGTACCTTAGGACACGGCACGAACAGGAGGAACCCCAGCCAGATGGAGATGAGGACACACAACCTCATAACTATCACCATAGGCCGAGAGGACCTCCACGGCAACCAGAGGCAGAAGATGATGGCTTTGAGCCATATGGTCTTCACCAGAGACCAAGAATACCTCCTAGACATCATGAGGATGGAGATGAACACGCCTATAATCGGGTAAGTCATCCTGATGTTAAGCTAACTCCTCCAAGTTTTGCAGGAAAAGTAGACCCCGAGGCTTACCTAGATTGGGAGAGAAGAATGGATCATATCTTTGACCATTACAACCAACCAGGACCTAGGAGAGTCTCAATGGCAGTAGCACAACTCACGGACAATGCCCTCATCTGGTGGGATCGTGAGGTATCTGACAGAAGGAGGAAGAGAATGAGGCCCATAGACTCATGGGTCGACATGAAAGACCTCATGCGACAAAGGTTTGTTCACCTTACTTTCATAGAGACTTGCAACGTCGTTTTCGTACTCTTAAGCAGGGTACCAGATCAGTAGAGGAGTACTATGAAGAGTTCGAGAAGCTAAGGAAAGGCTGGAGCTCAATGATGATAAAGAAGCATTGATGGCACAATTCTCGGATGGACTCCAAGAAAGAATCAGCCGCAAGGTGGAAAGGCAAATCTACAATGACTTCAAAGACTTGTTCCACCTATCTGTCCAGACTGAGCAGCACATCAAACGTAAGAGCCAAGACATCCGCAGCAAGCCTAAGACACCTTGGGCACCAAGCAACATGCCTAAGACCGTAGACAAAGGCAAAGGCGTAGAGATCGAGTCAAGGTTCAAGAGCAAGCCTCCTGAACCCACCCGTGACCAGAGAGAGCCTGGTAAGTCTTCTAACCCTCAAAGATCATGTGACATCACTTGCTTCAAGTGTAGGGGTCGTGGACACATATCAAGGGAGTGCCCAAACAACCGGGTCATGTTGATTACGGAGGCTGGAGAATATGAGTCCCAAGATGAAGAGGACTATGAACCAGAAGAGGAGTATGGTGACATTGAGTACCTTGATGTGGGGGAAGTGCTGGTCACTAGACGCATCCTCAGTGCAATGGTGGATCCTTCAGAGACCATCCAAAGGGAGAACATCTTCAACAGCCGTTGCACCATCAAGGGCAAGGTATGTAACCTCATCATAGATGGTGGTTCTTGCACTAACGTTGCTAGTGCGTACATGGTTGATAAGCAAGGTCTAGAGAAGACAAGGCACCCTCGACCGTATAGACTGAGATGGCTCGATGACAAAGTGGAGCTCAAGATCCATGAGCAAGTCACTGTGCCA
>JAEVFF010000169.1:0-18690 GCA_018901945.1 Pugionium dolabratum | reverse complement strand
ATGAAGCCGTACTATCTCCCTGAAGAACAGCTCAGCTGTTTGCGTGGCATCATTGACATTGGCACATGGGATGAAGTGTGCCATCTTGGAGAATCTGTCCACCACTACAAAGATTGCATCTTTGTGGTTGATCTTGGGCAGACCTAGAACAAAATCCATCGAGATGTCCACCCATGGATGTGTTGGTATGGGCAGTGGGAGATACAACCCGTGAGGTTGCACTCGGGACTTTGCCTTCTTGCAAGTGATGCATCTTGCACAATGTGCTTCTACTGTCCTCTTGATGTGTGGCCAGTAGAAGTGCTCCTTGACCACTGCTAGAGTCTTGTCGACACCAAAGTGGCCCATGAGTCCTCCTCCATGAGCTTCTCGGATGATAAGCTCCCTTAGTGATCCCTGTGGTATGCACAGCCTTCTTTCTCGGAACAAAAATCCCTCATGGATGTAGAATTTGCCATGACTCCCTGTGCTACACTCCTTGTAGCTCTCAGCAAGGTCAGGATCATCCTTGTATAGATCCTTGATGTGCTCGAATCCTAGGACCTTTGCCTCCATGGTTGATATCAAGGCAAACCTCCTTGATAGTGCATCGGCTACCACATTGTCTTTGCCCTTCTTGTACTTGATGATGTACGGGAAGGTCTCTATGAACTCCATCCACCTGGCATGTCTCCTCTTGAGATTGGTTTGCCCTCTGAGGTGTTTGAGAGTCTCGTGATCAGTGTGGATCACAAACTCCTTGGACAGCAAGTAATGCTGCCAAGTCTCCAATGCTCGGACAAGGGCATAGAAGCTCCTTGTCATAAGTGGGGTAGTTCAGTGAGGCACCACCTAGCTTCTCACTGAAGTATGCCACTGGTCTCCCTCCTTGGGTTAGCACTGCTCCTATGCCTATTCCAGAGGCATCACACTCCACTTCAAACGTCTTGTTGAAGTCGGGCAGGACTAGCACTGGTGCATGTGTAAGGCTGTCCTTCAAGGCCTGGAATGCCTTCTCCTGAGCTTCTCCCCAGCTGAATCCACGTTCTTCTTCACTACTGCCGTCAATGGTGAGGCAATACTGCTGAAGTTGGGCACGAATCTCCTATAGAAGCTGGCCAGTCCGTGGAAGCTCCTTACTTGGCTGATGTTTCCTGGTGTTGGCCATTCTTGTATGGCTCGAATCTTCTCTTCATCAACCTGTAGGCCCTGTGAACTTACAACAAAACCTAAAAAGACAAGCTTATCAGTACAAAAGGTGCACTTCTTGAGATTGGCATAAAGCTCTTCTTGTCGAAGGGTTTTAAGTACCATCTCAAGATGTGTGAGGTGTTCCCGTAGGCACTTACTATAAACAAGTATGTCATCAAAATAAACTACCACAAACTTACTGATGTACGCCCTAAGAACTTGGTTCATAAGGCGCATGAAGGTGCTTGGGGCATTAGTCAAGCCAAATGGCATGACTGTCCACTCGTAGAGCCCTTGCTTTGTCTTGAAAGCAGTCTTCCACTCATCACCTTCCTTCATTCTTACCTGGTGGTATCCACTTTTGAGGTCTATCTTGGAGAAGACCGTGGCTCCACTCAGCTCATCTAGCATGTCATCCAGTCGTGGTATTGGATGCCTATACTTGACTGTGATGTTGTTGATTGCTCGGCAGTCCACGCACATGCGCCAAGTCCCATCCTTCTTGGGCACTAGTAGCACTGGTACAGCACATGGACTGAGGCTCTCTCGAACATATCCTTTCTCCAGGAGCTCCTTGACTTGCTTCTCAAGTTCCTTGGACTCCTCTGGACTCATCCGGTAGGCTGGCCGGTTGGGCAGGGCTGCTCCGGGCACTAGATCAATCTGGTGTTCTATGCCACGTAAAGGAGGCAAGCCTGCTGGTATCTCCTCTTGAAATACATCCTGGAATTTGTTGAGGAGTGTTGCTACTTCATGAGGTAGCTCTACCTGTCCCTGTTCTATACTCAACACTTCCTTGAAAAACATTAGTAACATTAAATCCTTCGAGGCTAAAGCTCTCCGGACATGACTAGGTTGAATAAGAAAGTTAGACTTGACAAGTTTCTTTTCCTTACTCATTTGGAGTTGTAGCTCATGTACTTGGGCAAGTGTAAGAGGAGCTAGGCTGACCTTTCTCTTGTCATGCACGAAGGTGTATAGATTGGTTCGGCCATCATGCCTGGTCTCTTTGTCAAACTGCCATGGTCTTCATAGTAGAAGATGGCCAGCTTGCATGGGCACCACGTCGCACACGACCTGGTCTTGGTACTTGCCCACACTGAATGGCACAGTGACTTGCTCATGAATCCTGAGCTCCACTTTGTCATCAAGCCATCTCAGTCTATATGGTCGAGGATGCCGTGTCCTCTCTAGACCTAGCTTATCAACCATATACGCACTAGCAACGTTAGTCCAAGAACCACCATCTATGATGAGGTTACATACCTTTCCTTTGATGGTGCAACGGCTGTGGAAGATGTTCTTCCTTTGGATGGTCTCTGAAGGATCCACCATTGCACTGAGGATACGTCTAGTGACCAGCACTTCCCCCACATCAGGTTACTCAATGTCACCATACTCTCCTTCTGGTTCATAGTCCTCTTCATCTTGGGACTCATATTCTCCTGCCTCCGTAATCAGCATGACTCGGTTGTTTGGGCACTCCCTTGAGATGTGCCCACGTCCCCTGCACTTGAAACAAGTTATGTCACGTGATCTTTGAGGGTTAGAAGACTTACCAGGCTCTCTCTGGTCACGGGTGGTTTCAGGAGGCTTGCTCTTGAACCTTGACTCGATCTCTACGCTTTTGCCTTTGTCCACTGTCTTAGGCATGTTGCTTGGTGCCCAAGGTGTTTTAGGCTTGCTGCGGATGTCTTGGCTCTTACGTTTGATGTGCTGTTCAGCTTGCACAGATAGGTGGAACAAGTCTTTGAAGTCGTTGTAGATTTGCCTTTCCACCTTGCAGCTGATCCTTTCTTGGAGTCCATCCAAGAATTGTGCCATCAATGCTTTTTCATCATCATTGAGCTCCAATCTGTTCCTTAACCTCTCGAACTCTTCATAGTACTCCTCTACTGATCTGGTACCCTGCTTAAGAGTACAAAAACGTCGTTGCAAATCCCTATGAAAGTAAGGTGGAACATACCTTTGTCGCATGAGGTCTTTCATGTCGACCCATGAGTCTACGGGTCTCATTCTCTTCCTCCTTCTTTCAGATACCTCACGATCCCACCAGATGAGGGCATTGTCCGTGAGTTGTGCTACTGCCATTGAGACTCTCCTAGGTCCTGGTTGGTTGTAGTGATTAAAGATATGATCCATTCGCTTCTCCCAATCTAGGTAAGCCTCGGGGTCTACTTTTCCTGCAAAAGTTGGAGGAGTTAGTTTAACATCAGGATGAATTACCCGTTTATAGGTGTGTTCATTCCATCCTCATGATGTCTAGGAGGCATTCTTGGTCTCTGGTGAAGACCATATGGCTCAAAGCCATCATCTTCTGCCTCTGGTTGCCGTGGAGGTCCTCTCGGCCTATTGTGATAGTTATGAGGTTGCGTGTCCTCATCTCCATCTGGCTGGGGTTCCTCCTGTTCGTGCCGTGTCCTAAGGTACTCAGGACCTTCAGGACGATCTGGCTCAGCTCTCACGTGCCTTATGGCCTGGAATCTTACTGGTCTCTCCACGCGCTCCAACCTCTCGCCTATGGATGCGAGTCTTGTTTGGAGTGTGGTGAGCATGGCCATCATGGCTTCAGCTGCATCTCTATTCTCTTCTCCCATGTGTGCTACAAAGAAAGAAGACAATTAGGGTGCTCCTAAATTATTAGGAGAGTTTTCTTTTTATATGTGGTTTGAAAAAATGCAAAAAGAAAAAATTCTAAAGAAAGGAAATTCGAAAAAAAGGAAACTTCCTAGACAACTTGTGCTAGCTGTCCAATTCGAATTCTTTTAGTATCTTTTCTATTTTCTTTTAATTTTCTTTTTAATTAAACTTAAAAAGAAAGGAAATATGACTTAAACAAAAGGAAAACGTGAATGATAATGCAAAAGTGAACCTAAACCCTAGTGATACACGTAGGAGGCTAGATGCACTCGGTTTGGAGTTTGATGTTGTTTTTTTTTGATTTTTCTTGAATACGACTTAAACTAATGCAAGAACTAGAAATAAGACAAGCAAAAGGATAGAAACAACCTGGTTTAGGAGCTTTAAGCTCTGATTCCAAAATGATACAAGCCTTGATTCAAGGATGTATGCGCGTGGGCTGTTTGTAGAAGATTAGGTGAGAAACTCAACCTTAGGCTTCTGGATGGGGTTTTTCTGGTTGGTAAAAGATGGAAGGGTGAAGTGAACCACACGAGGGGTGATGAACCTCGTGATAAATCACAAACTTAAAGCTAGGAGGGCTGGTCTCAACTAGGTTCTAAGCGCACAAGATTCTTAGAGAGAAAACTTGTAGGGAAAAAGTTCTACTTTATTAATAATCAAAAAGGATGTCGAACTACAATGCTGGAAGGAGCCTTATTAATATGCTCGACAGCTTGACCTTCTAGGGTCGACACAAATAAAAAAAAGGAAAGTTTACAAAAGTGCACAAAAGGAAAAGATACAAAAGTGCATAACCGAAAAAGGACCTATTCCTAAAATGTTCTTGACTCAAAATTGTAAAGCAACTAGATCCTACCCTGCAAAACAGAAAGAGGCATATATTCGAATGTAAACTTACCTTAACTCACCTCACGGCCAAGAAATGGAAGGTGCCCGTCCTTGTGGCATGCACGCGCCTTGCTCCTAGTCTTCGACTTGGAGTAGGGTTACAAATCTCTGGGCCTTGACCTCTCTTGCCACTAAAGCCCAATTCTCTGATGTCCCTTGTGTTGTTGAGAAGCTATTGGACTCTTCCTTGTATTTTTGGCCCATTGTCCTTAGTCGATCTTCTTCTAGAAGCTTGTTGACCCATAGGCTGAATTTGTGAAAGAGCGCCCTTGATCTGCTTCTTGTCATTGTTCCTTGAGGTACTACTGGTGTTGAGACTTCCTCTAAGTGCATGTCCTGGAGCTGGTAGCTCATTTGGTCCGAGTCCTCTTGTGTAGAAGTGGAAGTGTGCGTGTACTCGGCTGGATTGCCTGTACCGGCTGGATTGTGCGCGGTACTGGCCGGAATGACTTCAGGACCGGCCAAGTTGATCCCGGAGTCGGCGGTGTCCTCAGGGGGACCGGCGGTGTCATTCACGTCCCCACCATGTGTGCCGGAAGCTTGGGCCTCTCCGCCGGCGATGTTGACCGGTCTGGTCCTATAGGTCGAGGGTCCGGCGGTACTGTCTTGTCCGGCAGGTGCGCCAGATGGTCCTGCTGTCTCGGGCAAGCTTCCTGGTCGGCCAGTCTGGTCTCCTGGCTGGATGTACGACCTGATGTCCTCATCAGTTTCTTTCTTGTAGCTCAATGGCAGAAGAGAATAGAGATGGAGCCGAGGCCATGATGGCCATGTTCACCACCCTCCAAGCGCAACTCGCATCAATTGGCGAGAGGTTGGAGCGAGTAGAGAGGCCTGTGAGATTCCAGGCCATAAGGCACGTGAGGGCTGAGCAAGACCGTGCTGAGGGTCCTGAGCATCTTAGGACACGGCACGAACAGGAGGAGCCCCAGCCAGATGGAGATGAGAACGCACCACCTCATAACTATCACCATAGGCTGAGAGGACCTCCATGGCAACCAGAGGCAGAAGGTGATGCCTTCGAGCCATATGGTCATCATCAGAGACCAAGGATGCATTCTAGACATCATGAGGATGGAGATGAACACGCCTACAACCGGGTAACTCATCCTGATGTTAAGCTAACACCTCCGAGTTTTGCAGGAAAAGTAGACCCCGAGGCCTACCTAGATTGGGAGAGAAGGATGGATCACATCTTCGATCACTACAACCAACCAGGCCCTAGGAGAGTCTCCATGGCAGTAGCACAACTCACGGACAATGCCCTCATCTGGTGGGATCGTGAGGTTTCTGACCGGAGGAGGAAGAGACTGAGGCCCGTAGACTCATGGGTCGACATGAAAGATCTCATGCGACAAAGGTTTGTTCCACCTTACTTTCATAGAGATTTGCAATGACGTTTTCGTACTCTTAAGCAGGGTACCAGATCAGTAGAGGAGTACTATGAACAATTTGAGAGACTAAGGAACAGGCTGGAGCTCAATGACGATGAGGAGGCTTTGATGGCATAATTCTTGGATGGACTGCAAGAAAGAATCAGCCGCAAAGTGGAAAGGCAAATCTAATATGACTTCAAGGACTTGTTCCACCTATCTGTCCAGGCTGAGCAGCACATCAAACGTAAGAACCAAGACATCCGCAGCAAGCCTAAGACGCCTTGGGCACCAAGCAACATGCCCAAGCCCGTAGACAAAGGCAAAAGCATAGAGATCGAGTCACGGTTCAAGAGCAAGCCTCCTGAGCAAATCCGTGACCAGAGAGAGCCTAGTAAGTCCTCTAACCATTAAAGATCACGTGACATCACTTGTTTCAAGTGTAGGGGGACACATCTCAAGGGAGTGCCCAAAAAACCGGGTAATGCTGAATACGGAAGCTGGAGAGTATGAATCCCAAGATGAAAAAGACTATGAACCAGAAGGAGAATACGGTGACTTTGAGTACCCTGATGTGGGGGAAGTGCTGGTCACTAGATGCATTCTCAGTGCAATGGTGGATCCCTCAGAGACCATCTAGAGGGAGAACATCTTCCACAGCCGTTGCACCATCAAGGGCAAGGTATGTAACCTCATCATAGGTATGTAACCTCATCATAGGTTCTTGCACTAACGTTGCTAGTGCATGCATGGTTGATAAGCTAGGTCTAGAGAAGACGAGGCACCCTCGACCGTATAGAATAAGATGGCTCGATGACAAAGTGGAGCTCAAGATCCATGAGCAAGCCACTATGCCATTCAGTGTGGACAAGTACCAAGACCAGGTAGTGTGCGACAGGGTGTCAATGCAAGCTGGCCATCTTCTGCTAGGAAGGCCATGGCAGTTTGACAAGGAGACCAGACATGATGGCCGAACCAATCTCTATACTTTCATGCATGACAAGAGAAAGGTCAGCCTAGCTCCTCTCACACCTGCCCAGGTACATGAGCTTCAATAGCAAATGAGTAAGGAAAAGAAACTCGTTGAATCTAATTTTCTTACTCAACCAAGTCATGCCCGGAGAGCTTTAGCCTCGAAGGAACTAATGCTACTAATGGTTTTCAAAGAAGTGTTGAATGTAGAGAAAGAACAGGTAGAGGTACCTCCTGAAGTAGCAGCTCTCCTCAACAAGTTCCAGGATGTGTTCCCGGAAGAGATACCAGCAGGCTTACCTCCCCTATGAGGCATAGAGCACCAGATCGACCTCGTGCCCGGAGCAGCCCTGCCCAACCGGCCAGCCTACCGGATGAGTCCAGAGGAGTCCAAGGAGCTTGAGAAGCAAGTCAAGGAGCTCCAGGAGAAAGGCTATGTTCGAGAGAGCCTCAGTCCATGTGCCGTACCAGTGCTACTAGTGCCCAAGAAGGATGGGACTTGGCGAATGTGCGTGGACTGCCGAGCAATCAACAACATCATAGTCAAGTACCGGCATCCAATACCACGGCTGGATGACATGCTAGATGAGCTGAGTGGAGCCACGGTCTTCTCCAAGATAGACTTCAAGAGTGGATACCACCAGGTCAGGATGAAAGAAGGTGATGAATGGAAGACTGCTTTCAAGACAAAGCAAGGGTTATACGAGTGGACAGTCATGCCATTCGGCTTGACTAATGCCCCAAGCACCTTCATGCGCCTTATGAACCAAGTTCTTAGGGTGTACATCAGTAAGTTCGTTGTACTTTACTTTGACGACATTTTAGTTTACAGTAAATGCTTAAGGGATCACCTCACACATCTTGAGTTGGTGCTTAAAACCCTTCGACAAGAAGAGCTTTATGCCAACCTCAAGAAGTGCATCTTTTGTACTGATAAACTTGTCTTCTTATGTTTTTTTTGTAAGTTCACAGGATTTACAGGTTGATGAAGAGAAGATTCGAGCCACACAAGAATGGCCAACACCAAGCAACATCAGCCAAGTAAGGAGTTTCCACGGTCTGGCCAGCTTTTACAGGAGATTCATGCCCAACTTTAGCAGTATTGCCTCACCATTGATGGCAGTAGTGAAGAAAAACGTGGGATTCAGCTGGGGAGAAGCTCAGGAGAAGGCATTCCAGGCCTTGAAGGACATCCTTACACATGCACCAGTGCTAGTCCTGTCCGACTTCAACAAGACGTTTGAAGTGGAGTGTGATGCCTCTGGAATAGGCATAGGAGCAGTGCTAACCCAAGGAGGGAGGGCAGTGGCATACTTCAGTGAGAAGCTAGGTGGTGCCTCACTGAACTACCCCACTTACGACAAGGAGCTTTATGCCCTAGTCCGAGCATTGGAGACTTGGCAGCATTACTTGCTGTCCAAGGAGTTTGTGATCCACACTGATCACGAGACTCTCAAACACCTCAGAGGACAAACCAATCTCAAGAGGAGACATGCCAGGTGGATGGAGTTCATAGAGACCTTCCCGTACATCATCAAGTACAAGAAGGGCAAAGATAATGTGGTAGCCGATGCACTATCAAGAGGTTTGCCTTGATATCAACCATGGAGGCAAAGGTCCTAGGATTCGAGCACATCAAGGATCTATACAAGGATGATCCTGACCTTGCTGAGAGCTACAAGGAGAGTAGCACAGGGAGTCATGGCAAATTCTACATCCATGAGGGATTCTTGTTCCGAGAAAGAAGGCTGTGCATACCACAAGGATCATTAAGGGAGCTTATCATCCGAGAAGCCCATGGAGGAGGACTCATGGGCCACTTTGGTGTCGACAAGACTCTAGCAGTGGTCAAGGAGCACTTCTACTGGCCACACATCAAAAGGTCAGTAGAAGCCCATTGTGCAAGATGCATCACTTGCAAAAAGGCGAAGTCCCGAGTGCACCCTCACGGGTTGTATCTCCCACTGCCCATACCTACACATCCATGGGTGGATATCTCTATGGACTTCGTTCTAGGTCTGCCAAAAATTAACCACAAAGATGCTATCTTTGCAGTGGTGGACAGATTTTCCAATATGGCACATTTCATCCCATGTGCCAATGTCAATGATGCCACGCAAACAACCGAGCTGTTCTTCAGGGAGATAGTACGGCTTCATGGAATGCCAAGGACCATCGTGTCAGACAGGGATACCAAGTTCCTCATCCATTTCTGGAGGACCCTTTGGAGGAAGCTAGGCACGAAGCTACTCTTCTCTACCACCTGCCATCCTCAAACTGATGGCCAAACTGAAGTTGTCAACAGGACACTATCAACTCTTCTTAGGACTACACTAGGGAAAAACCTCAAGACTTGGGTGGAGTGCCTGCCATTCTAATGAGGACATCAGGTCATACATCCAGCCAGGAGACCAGACTGGCCGACTAGGAAGCTTGCCCGAGACAGCCGGACCATTTTTGTTCTGGGAGGAGTATTTTAAAGGGCACAACATTCTTTTTTCTGTACCTAAACTCAACTTTTATGGTCTTTCCTTTGTCTATAGACCAGTTGTTGCTTATGGACCATTGCTGGTTGTTCTTTAACAAGTTGGTCATGGCCGTCTTGCTTTTGATTTGTTGCCCTACTTGAACTTCCAAGCATCACAAAATGTAAATTATTTTACGTAACTCGTTCCACTTTCCGAAGAATATGCTCTTAAAGACCATCAATGAGTTGTGCCATCAAAGATTCTTCGAACTCCTCTAGCTCAAGAAAGTTCATGAGCTTCTCAAAATCCTCAAGGTATTCATCTACTTTCCAGATACCCTGCACAAACTTTCTAAACTTTTTTTTAAGTCTATATGATAATATTCCATGAAATACCTTGATCTTATGAGGCACATCATGTTGGTCTAATTGTTCATATAGCGTATTTTTACCTTCTCCTTTTGGCTATTGTCCTATCCCGCCAAGCTATGACATTCTCAGTGATTTCGACAGCTGCTAAGGCACTTCATATACTCATTGTATTTGTAACTCTCGAAGATGTACTTCATATGCCTCTCCCAATCCATGTAAGCTTTCAGTCCGGCTTTCTTAAAAAAGTGGCAGGTGCTAGTTTTACACCATGTTACCTTCTCGTAGCTTGTAGTTTATAATCTGAGATCTTCAGATTGGTTCACGTCTACTAGACTGTTGAGGTAACTATGGTGTGTTCATGGTAGAAGTGTCATTCATCCATTGGGACATCCCCATCTTCAACTACTGGTCGGTAGTCACCTATGCCTTGTTCTAGCCTTTCAGGTGCTCGTAGGTATGGCTGTTCCAGCCGTTCAAGACGGTTTCCAAAACTCCTCATTTTTTCCCTCATGGTTGTGATCATTTAGAGAACAACATCTTGAGGTACTTGACTTTATTCACCCATGGTTTTTTCTATAAAAATTCAAACAAGTACCTTTCTTGGAAAGATGTTTGACAAGAAAATGAAAATAATGCAAGATGAAATATGCAAAATGGAAATCTAATATTTTTGGTTTTTTTGTGGTTTTAATTAATATAACTATACTATTATGGTATTGGTAAGATAAATGTCAACCTAGAAAATATTTTTGGGCACCGGATTTAATCCCAAAATCCGAATACGCTGATCGGACCAAGATGAACAAAAAGAATTCAAACCTGTTATTTTAATTATTTAACAGTTAAACAATTAATTATTTTGTAACAGACAATAATCAATATTATAATTGTCAAGAACTAATTACGTTGTAACCAGTAAATCCGTAATTAATTATATATATGGAATTAATTGCGGATTATAGTATAAAAGGGGCACAACCCTTATGTAATTGAGAATTATTCAGAAATAAATAGAATTATTCCAAGAATTTGTGTAAGAGCTGAATAAAGTGCAAATTCGGTTCTAACATTTGGCACCGTCTGTGGGGAAAATCCATCCTAACTTTTAATAAAAAAATATCAAGCTCCAACGACAATAATTTTTTCAGAGCATCCTCGGCAGACTCTACAGCTCGCATCAAAACAAAATAAAAGGTACAATTTTGTTATCATTGTTTTGTATTTTGAGGCATACAGTCATGAAGATATATAATGAAATCGTACCTGGCAAAATTTTTTAAAGTGTTTACAGTCCTGAAAATAATATCAAACCCTAAAAGGGGTAAAAAAGGCAAACAGCTTCTCTTAAAAACACAGATATATGACCGTTAAATAAACAAGTATCACTTCGTTAAAATAGACAGCACAATTCGGAAAAATAATATTAAAACTTAAAAAGGGTAAAATTAGAGGCAGTAGCTCCTCGTAAAAATATGGATATATTTCCATTAAATAAACGAGAAGCACTTCGGTAAAATAGCCAGCACAACTCAAAAACATAATATCAAATCCTAAAAGGGGTAAAAAATAATGCAAACAACTCCTTGTAAAAACACGAACACGTAGCCGTTACAGAAATAAGGAGCACTTTGCTATAAAATATAGCCAGCACAATTCGGCACATCAAATATAAAACCCTAAAAGGGGATAAGAGCGCAAGCAACTCCTCGTAAAAACATGGACACGTAACAGTTACAGAAACGAAAAGCACTTCGCAAAAATAATATAGCCAGCACAGCTCGACACAACAATATAAAACCATAAAATGGGATAAAGACACAAGCATATCCTCGTAAAAACACGGACACATAGCCATTACCGAAACGAATAGTACTTTGCTAAAATAATACAACCAGTGCAGCTCGGCATGATAATATCAAATTCTTTAAGAAAAATAAGGGGAATGAACGAAGCAAACAACTTCTCATCAACACATCGATACACAACCAGCATAAAACGAGCATGAAAAAGACAAAATAAAGTTTTCCTAATGGACGCTTCAACAAACTTGGGGGGGCTTATTGTGGACACCGGATTTAACCTCAAAATCCGAGTCCGCTAACCGTACCAAGATGGAACAAAAAATGTCAAACCAGTTATTTTAATTATGCAATGGTCAAATTATTTTGTAGTCGACAATAATCAATATTGTAACAGTCAAGAATTAATTACGTTGTAACTGCTAAATCTGTAATTAATTCTATATCTGGAATTAATTGCAGATTATAGTATAAAAGGAGCACAACCCTTATGTAATAGAGATCATTGAGAAATAAAAACAAAACTATTCAGATAATTCTTTTGTGTGAGAATTGAATAAAGTGTAAATTCGGTTCTAACAAATATGGTAACTAGACTTTTAAAGCTAGTTTTTTTGTTAAACAGTGTAAGTTCCGAGTTTTTTTCACTTTGTTATAAGCATTACAATCGTCAACCGCTCAGAAGAGACATAGTGTATCTTCAAATCAGTATGGTATTGAAGTGATTATATATGAGAAGATAGATTTCCTTTTCCGTGCTCCTTTTGAGAGCCCGTCCGCATGTGTATTGTGCTCCCTTGGTTGATAGGTAATCGAGAATTCTGGGTAGAGCTGACGAATTGCGTTGAACTCCTCTATCTCCGTTGAGAAAGTTGGCCATCCTTTTGGATTTTGTATTAGCCGGATTAAATTGGTAGAGTCCGTGTAGAATCTTCCGTAGTATCTATGCATCTTATGCAGACTAGACATCGCCCAGTGAAGGCTCAGAAACTCCACGTGAAGTGGAGACATTCCTCCATGTATACCCCTAAGTCCCTGCAGATCATAGGTTCCATCCTTCAATTTGAGTATCCAGCCGATTCCTGATGCTATCTCTCCCACTTTCCATAAACAGTCAATAAAGCATGCGATTGGCGCATGATCATTGTGTGTGAGGGGGTCTTTCAGGCTCCGCTGTCAGTGCTGTGTCCAGGCTCGATGAAGTTGTGGCTGAGAACCAGAGGTCACTTTCCCTTTGCGCTTTTTCTAGAATATCTACAGCGGTGCAGTCTATATTCTTATACAATTTGCCGTTCCTTGCTTTCCAGATAAACCAAAGGATCCATAGGAAGATCCTAGAGTCCCAATCTTCTTGGGTTCCTTCTGGTATCCGCCAGAGTCGATAATCCAGGTTCCCAAATAGGCTATTGAGCGGGAAGTTGGAGGGTGTTGAGGGTATATGAGATAGCGCCCATGCTTAGCGAGCCGGTGGGCATAGAAAAAGAGTGTGGTTAATGCATTCTGAGTCATAGTGATGTAAGATTGAGTATCAATCTCACAAGTGGTACGATCATGACTTGCAAGGCCTAGAATCTCTCTTGGCTTAAGCGGGAAAGGGAACTAAAAGGAGGGAGTTTTGATCAAATCACACGATCAAATGTTAACCAAGGGAGTTTGAATCTCTCAAACTAAGTTGGTCATGGCTTCAATAGAAAGAAAGTGAATCATACACTTAGTTTCTAAAGAATAAGAACAAGTTCAAAGACAAGGCTTTGAAAAAATACTTTGTATTCAACTTTTTATTTTAATGGTGTTCTATCTTTACAATGAGGTCGTGCTGAGCTTATATAGTGCTCATAGCAATGGTGCTGAATCTAAAAAAGAGAAAAGAAAATCATACATTTAAAATATATGGCTGTTGGCCATTAATGTCTAGTTGGACCAACAAGGAAAGTGTATATGCTTGTATCTTGAGAGCTTTGGGGCGAATGTGAGGTGTCTAGGTACATCCTGGATGCTTTGGAAAGTCTTCAATACGTGCCCAAGTTGCAAGGAATAGAGATATTTCAATCTGAACACATTAAGTGTACTTCGGTCCTTATATGGAAAGTCTTGGAGGAAAGAGATTCGCCTGATCCTATGGTGGCTGGTGCATGGTAGGTTTATTTTGGGCTTTCTTAGGGCCTTAATAATATCTCCTGGACGCCATGTTTTGGTTTGCAAGTGATTAAACCAGTTGGCCATCTCACTTGCCATAAATGCCTCCAATCGGTTCATTTGAAGTCATGGATGGACCCGCCTAGTCCTAGAAGTACCAAAAAGTCTCCTGGTCGCCAAAGAAACGTTTGGAGACTTTCATATAAGGAAAGTTCCAAATATGGTAAGTTTCAAAAACTCCAACTTGATGTATGGTGCATGAATTGATCTGGCCTGGTTTGGGGTGAGCTCCATGTCGCCACATGTCCTCTGTGAGTCAGGATTGTAGGCCAGGTTTTGACTTGTCTGGCCGCTTCTTTGTTAGGCTTGGATTTATGAAGATACACCCATGTATCATTTTGCATGTATTTGACCGCCTTTGTGTTCTTTGGGCCAGTCGGGCCGGGCAGTTAGTCGTGAGTTGGGCCGATGACCTCATTACATAGCCACACAATTCACACGAAGATTTGCTTCGAATGTGTCGATGATGTAAGGGCCCGTATATAACAACTGCCCCCGAGAGGGACTGCCATAGGAAATATTGGATTTTCCTCGGGGTTTTTAATTTCCAGATAGCTTGTTTCAATGGAACCAGCGATGGACGCTAGAGCATAAAATTTGAATATGGGAGCCCCCATTTCTGGAGTGTCTCGTATCTAGATTTGACTGTGTACTCCCCATCCTTTGTGAAGTGCCAGCATAAAGTACTCTGTTATGTTCGTGTGTTTGGGGTAATGGAATTAATTAGCCTTACGTCTTCCGGGGAGAAAAACCTCCTCAGGTCTTGGGTCTTCCAACGACCACTTTCTGGACAGATAAGGTCACTTACTTTGAGGTTGGGGTAGCATTATTGATTAAGGTTTTCTGGACCCCTTGGAACAATTTCATGGATAAGATCCGTCCAGATATCATCCTAGGACGTGTTCCCCATAGTCTTTCTTGTACCCTTCCTTATGAGATCAGTGGAAGACCAAATACTTCTCCATCCATTGAAAGGTCGATATGGCTTGGAAAACATGAGAGTCCCTAAAATAGCAGCCTTTCATCACACATGCCACTAGTGACGTGGGGAATCTCTCTAAACGCCATAGCTGTTTCGCTAGAAGTGATTTGTTGAAGAGATCAAAGCTATTCAAAACGATGCCCCCTTCCGCCTTGGCCAGGCATAGCATTTCCCATGGGAGCCAGTGACTTCCCTTCCCAGTGTTGCCTGATGCCCACCAGAAATTAGAGAATGCGCTAGTTAGGTTCTTGCATAAAGACTTAGGGAACAAAACGCATGACACCGCGTATGTTGGAATGGCCACTGCCACAGATTTGATCATTACTTCCTTGCCTCCTCGAGAGAAGACCCTCGTCGATCATCCAATTATTCTTTGTTGAATTTGTTCTTTAACGTAAGCGAATATCTGAGCTTTAGATCCTTTCAAGTTTCCGGGATTCCTAGATACTTCCCAATACCCCCGTCTTCTTGGATCCCCATTTTGCGTTTGACAGCAGTTTGGGTTGTGAATGGTAGCTTCTTTCCAAAGACGATGGTTGATTTCTCATAATTTATCTCTTGTCCGGAGGCTTTGCAATAGGACTCCAAAATGTTGGAGATTGATTCACATTATTCCATCGAGGCTTTGCAAAAGAACAGACTATCGTCTACAAAGAGTAAATGCGAGATTGGTGGGCTTGAGGGCGCCACCCGAATACCCGTGATACTTTCCGTTGCCTCAGCAGCATTTAGAATTGCTATTAAAGCCTCAGTACACAGGATGAAAATATATGGGGATAACGGGTCACCCTGACGGATCCTCCGTTGATGGACTATATGGCCGTTCAGATTCCCATTGATTAGCACACAATAAGTTACTGATTTAACATATAGCACATGATTGGCGCATGATCATTGTTGGTGTGAGGGGGTCTTTCAGGCCCCGCTATCAGTGATATGTCCGGGCTCGATGAAGCTGTGGATGAGAACCAGAGGTCACTTTCTCTTCGTTTTTTTCTAGAATATCTATTGTGGTGCGGTCTATATTCTTATACAATTTGTCTTTTTTTTGCTTTCCAGATAAACCAAAAGATCCTAGAGTCCGATTCTTCTTGGGTTCCTTATGGAATCCGCCGGAGTAGATAATCCAGGTTTCCAAAGAGGCTATTAAACGGGAAGTTAGAGGGTCTTGAGGATATATGAGATAATGCCCATGCTTGGCGAGCGGGTGGACATAGAAAAAGAGCGTGGTTAATGCATTCTGAGTCATAGGCACACAATTCACACAAAGATTCGCTTCGAATGTGTCGATGATGTAAGCGCTCGTATGTAGCAACTGCCCCCGAGAGGGTGATGAGGACATCAGGTCGTACATCCAGCTAGGAGACCAGACTGGCCGACCAGGAAGCTTGCCCGAGACAGCAGGACCATCTGGCACGTCTGCCGGACCAGGCAGTACCGCCGGACCCTCGACCTATAGGACCAGACCGGTCAGCATTGCCGGCGGAAAGGCCCAAGCTTCCGGAACACTTGGTGGCGACGTGTATGACACCGCCGGTCCCTCTGGTGATGCCACCAACTCCGGGATCAACTTGGCCGGTCCTGGAGGCATTCCGGCCAGTACCGCGCACAATCCAGCCGGTACAGCCGATCAAGCCGAGTACATGCGCATTTCCACTTCCACACAAGAGGACTCGGACCAAATGAGCTACCAGCTCCAGGACATGCACCTAGAAGAAGTATCTACACCAGTGGTACCTCAAGGAGCAATGACAAGAAGCAGATCAAAGGCACTCTTCCACAAATTCAGCTTATGGGTCGACAAGCTCCTAGAGGAAGATCGACTAAGGACAATGGGCCAAAAGTGCAAGGAAGAGCCCAATGGCTTCTCAACAACACAAGGGACATCAGAGACTTGGGCTTTAGTGGCAAGAGAGGTCAGGGCCCAAAGATTCTTAACCCTACTCCAAGTCGAAGACTAGGAGCAAGGCGCGTGCATGCCACAAGGACGGCCACCTTCCATTTCTTGGCCATGAGGTAAGTTAAGGTAAGTTTCAATTCGAATATATGCCTCTTTCTGTTTTGCAGGGTAGGATCTAGAATATTTACTTTTATTGAGTCAAAGACATTTTAGGAATAGGTCCTTTTTTCGATTATACACTTTTGTATCTTTTCCTTTGTGCACTTTTGTAAGTTTTCCTTTTCTTATTTGGGTCGACCCTAGAAGGTCAAGCTGTCGAGCATATTAATAAGGCTCCTTCCAGCATTGTAGTTCGACAACCTTTTTGATATTAATAAAGATAGAACTTTTTTTCCCAACAAGTTTTCTCTCAAGAGAGACTTGTGCGCTTAGAACCTAGTTGAGACCAGCCCTCCTAGCTCTAAGTTTGTGATTTATCACGAGGTTCATCACCCCTCGTGTGGTTCACTTCACCCTTCCATCTTTTACCAACCAGAAAACCCCCATCCAGAAGCCTAAGGTTGAGTTTCTCACCTAATCTTCTACAAACAGCCCACGCGCATACATCCTTGAATCAAGGCTTGTATCATTTTGGTATCAGAGCTTAAAGCTCCTAAACCAGGTTGTTTCTATCCTTTTGCTTGTTTTGTTTTTAGTTCTTGCATTAGTTTAAGTCGCATTCAAGAAAAATAAAAAAAATAACATCAAACTCCAAACCGAGTGCATCTAGCCTTCTACGTGGATCACTAGGGTTTAGATTCACTTTTGCATTGCCATTCACGTTTTCCTTTTTGTTTAAATCATATTTCCTTCATTTTTAAGTTAAATTAAAAAGAAAATAAAAAGAAAATAGAAAGAATACTAAAGGAATTCGAATTGGACAGCTAGCACAAGTTGTCAAGAAAGTTTCCTTTTTCTCAAATCTTCACATTTTTGAATTTCCAATTCCCAGATTTTGTCCTTTTTGCAAATTTTCGAATCCTTATAAAAAGAAAACCCTCCTAATAATTTAGGAGCATCCTAACTTGTCTTCTTTCTTTGTAGCACAATGGCAGAAGAAAATAGAGAAGCCACCGAAGCCATGATGGCCATGTTCACCACACTCCAAACACAACTCGCATCCATAGGTGAGAGGTTGGAGCGTGTGGAAAGACCGGTGAGATTCCAGGCCATAAGGCACGTGAGAGCTGAGAAAGACCGTCCTGAGGGTCCTGAGCACCTTAGGACACGGCACGAACAGGAGGAACCCCAGCCAGATGGAGATGAGGACACACAACCTCATAACTATCACCATAAGCCGAGAGGACCTCCACGGCAACCAGAGGCAGAAGATGATGGCTTTGAGCCATATGGTCTTCACCAGAGACCAAGAATGCCTCCTAGACATCATGAGGATGGAGATGAACACACCTACAACCGGGTAAATCATCCTGATGTTAAGCTAACTCCTCCTAGTTTTGCAGGAAAAGTAGACCCCGAGGCTTACCTAGATTGGGAAAGAAGAATGGATCATATCTTTGATCACTACAACCAACCAGGACCTAGGAGAGTCTCAATGGCAGTAGCCCAACTCACGGACAATGCCCTCATCTAGTGGGATCGTGAGGTATCTGACAGAAGGAGGAACAGAATGAGGCCCGTAGACTCATGGGTCGACATGAAAGACCTCATGCGACAAAGGTTTGTTCCACCTTACTTTCACAGAGATTTGCAACGTCATTTTCGTACTCTTAAGCAGGGCACCAGATCAGTAGAGGAGTACTATGAAGAGTTCGAGAAGCTAAGGAACAGATTGGAACTCAATGATGATGAAGAAGCATTGATGGCACAATTCTTGGATGGACTCCAAGAAAGAATCAGCCGCAAAGTGGAAAGGCAAATCTACAATGACT
>JAEVFF010001689.1:21752-35178 GCA_018901945.1 Pugionium dolabratum | reverse complement strand
TGTTTGAGAGTCTCATGATCAGTGTGGATCACAAACTCTTGGACAGCAAGTAATGCTGCCAAGTCTCCAATGCTCGGACAAGGGCATAGAGCTCCTTGTCATAAGTGGGGTAGTTCAGTTAGGCACCACCTAGCTTCTCACTGAAGTATGCCACTGGTCTCCCTCCTTGGGTTAGCACTGCTCCTATGCCTATTCCAGAGGCATCACACTCCACTTCAAACGACTTGTTGAAGTCGGGCAGGACTAGCACTGGTGCATGTGTAAGGCTGTCCTTCAAGGCCTTGAATGCCTTCTCCTGAGCTTCTCCCCAGCTGATCCCACGTTCTTCTTCACTACTGCCGTCAGTGGTGAGGCAATACTGCTGAAGTTGGGCACGAATCTCCTATAGAAGCTGGCCAGTCCGTGGAAGCTCCTTACTTTGCTGATGTTTCCTGGTGTTGGCCATTCTTGTATGGCTCGAATCTTCTCTTCATCAACCTGTAGGCCCTGTGAACTAACAACAAAACCTAAAAAGACAAGCTTATCAGTACAAAAGGTGCACTTCTTGAGATTGGCATAAAGCTCTTCTTGTCGAAGGGTTTTAATTACCATCTCAAGATGTGTGAGGTGTTCCCGTAGGCACTTACTATAAACCAATATGTCATCAAAGTAAACTACTACAAACTTACTGATGTACGCCCTAAGAACTTGGTTCATAAGGCGCATGAAGGTGCTTGGGGCATTAGTCAAGCCAAATGGCATGACTGTCTACTCGTAGAGCCCTTGCTTTGTCTTGAAAGCAGTCTTCCATTCATCACCTTCTTTCATCCTGACCTGGTGGTATCCACTCTTGAGGTCTATCCTGGAGAAGACCGTGGCTCCACTCAGCTCATCTAGCATGTCATCCAGCCGTGGTATTGGATTCCAGTGTAAGAGGAGCTAGGCTGACCTTTCTCTTGTCATGCACGAAGGTGTAGAGATTGGTCCGGCCATCATGCCTGGTCTCTTTGTCAAACTGCCATGGTCTTCCTAGTAGAAGATGGCCAGCTTGCATGGGCACCACATCGCACACGACTTGATCCTGGTACTTGCCCACACTGAATGGTACAATGACTTGTTCATGGATCTTTAGCTCCACTTTGTCATCGAGCCATCTCAGTTTATATGGTCGAGGATGCCTTGTCTTCTCTAGAGCTAGCTTATCAACCATATATGCACTAGCAACGTTAGTGCAAGAACCACCATCTATGATGAGGTTACATACCTTGCCCTTGATGGTGCAACGGCTGTGGAAGATGTTCTCCCTTTGGATGGTCTCTGAAGGATCCACCATTGCACTGAGGATGCGTCTAGTGACCAGTACTTCCCCCACATCAGGGTACTCAATGTCACCATATTCCTCTTCTGTTCAGAGTCCTCTTCACCTTGGGACGCATATTCTCCAGCCT
This sequence comes from Pugionium dolabratum, assembly GCA_018901945.1. Taxonomy (NCBI): domain Eukaryota; kingdom Viridiplantae; phylum Streptophyta; class Magnoliopsida; order Brassicales; family Brassicaceae; genus Pugionium; species Pugionium dolabratum. The sequence continues at coordinate 33,751 of JAEVFF010001689.1, read as the reverse complement.
CCGTAATCAGCATGACCCGGTTGTTTGGGCACTCCCTTGAGATGTGTCCACGACCCCTACACTTGAAACAAGTGATGTCACGTGATCTTTGAGGGTTAGAAGACTTACCAGGCTCTCTCTGGTCACGGGTGGGTTCAGGAGGCTTGCTCTTGAACCTTGACTCGATCTCTATGCTCTTTGCCTTTGTCTACGGTCTTGGGCATGTTGCTTGGTGCCCAAGTTGTCTTAGGCTTGCTGCGGATGTCTTGGCTCTTACGTTTGATGTGCTGCTCAGCTTGCACAGATAGGTGGAACAAGTCTTTGAAGTCATTGTCGATTTGCCTCTCCACCTTGCGGCTGATCCTTTCTTGGAGTCCATCCAAGAATTGTGCCATCAATGCTTCTTCATCATCATTGAGCTCCAATCTGTTCCTTAACCTCTCGAACTCTTCATAGTACTCTTCTACTGATCTGGTACCCTGCTTAAGAGTACGAAAACGTCGTTGCAAATCCTTATGAAAGTAAGGTGGAACATACCTTTGTCGCATGAGGTCTTTCATGTCGACCCATGAGTCTACGGGTCTCATTCTCTTCCTCCTTCTGTCAGATACCTCACGATCCCACCAGATGAGGGCATTGTCCGTGAGTTGTGCTACTGCCATTGAGACTCTCCTAGGTCCTGGTTGGTTGTAATGATCAAAGATATGATCCATTCTTCTCTCCCAATCTAGGTAAGCCTCGGGGTCTACTTTTCCTGCAAAACTAGGAGGAGTTAGCTTAACATCAGGATGATTTACCCGGTTGTAGGTGTGTTCATCTCCATCCTCATGATGTCTAGGAGGCATTCTTTGTCTCTGGTGAAACCATATGGCTCAAAGCCATCATCTTCTGCCTCTGGTTGCCGTGGAGGTCCTCTCGGCCTATGGTGATAGTTATGAGGTTGTGTGTCCTCATCTCCATCTGGCTGGGGTTCCTCCTGTTCGTGCCGTGTCCTAAGGTGCTCAGGACCCTCAGGACGGTCTTGCTCAGCTCTCACGTGCCTTATGGCCTGGAATCTCACCGGTCTTTCCACGCGCTCCAACCTCTCGCCTATGGATGCGAGTTGTGTTTGGAGTGTGGTGAACATGGCCATCATGGCTTCGGTTGCTTCTCTATTTTCTTCTGCCATTGTGTGCTACAAAGAAAGAAGACAAGTTAGGATGCTCCTAAATTATTAGGAGGGTTTTCTTTTTATAAGGGGTTCGAAAAAATGCAAAAGGAAAAATCCTAAGGAATGGAAAATTCGAATAAAAGGAAAAAGGAAACTTTCTTGACAACTTGTGCTAGCTGTCCAATTCGAAATCTTTTGGGTATTTTCCTATTTTCTTTTCTTTTCTTTTCTTTTTAATTTAACTTAAAATTAATGGAAATATGAATTAAACAAAAAGGAAAACGTGAATGGCAATGCAAAAGTGAATCTAAACCCTAGTGATACACGTAGAAGGCTAGATGCACTCGGTTTGGAGTTTGATGTTATTTTTTTGATTTTTCTTGAATGCGACTTAAACTAATGCAAGAACTAAAAACAAAACAAGCAAAAGGATAGAAACAACCTGGTTTAGGAGCTTTAAGCTCTGATACCAAAATGATACAAGCCTTGATTCAAGGATGTATGCGCGTGGGCTGTTTGGAGAAGTTTAGGTGAGAAACTCGACCTTAGACTTCTTGGATAGGGGTTTTTGGGCTGGTATTCGGTGGAAAGGTGAAGTGAACCACACGAGGGGTGATGAACCTCGTGATAAATCACAAACTTAGAGCTAGGAGGGCTGGTCTCAACTAGATTCTAAGCGCACAAGATTCTTGGGAGAAAACTTGTTGGGGAAAAAGTTCTATCTTTATTAATATCAAAAAGGTTGTCGAACTACAATGCTGGAAGGAGCCTTATTATTATGCTCGACAGCTTGACATTTTAGGGTCGACTCAAACAAAGAAAAGGAAAGTTTACAAAAGTGCACAAAAGGAAAAGATACAAAAGTGCATAACCGAAAAAGGACCTATTCCTAAAATGTTCTTAACTCAAAAAATGTAAAGCATCTAGATCCTACCCTGGAAAACAGAAAGAGACAAATATTTTTATTGAAACCTTACCTTACTTACCTAACGGCCAAGAAATGGAAGGTAGCCGTCCTTGTGGCATGCACGCGCCTTGCTCCTAGTCTTCGACTTGGAGTAGGGTTAGGAATCTTTGGGCCCTGACCTCTCTTGCCACTAAAGCCCAAGTCTCTGAAGTCCCTTGCATTGTTGAGAAGCCTTTGGACTCTTCTTTGCACTTCTGGCCCATTGTCCTTAGTCGATCTTCCTCTAGGAGCTTGTCGACCCATAAGCTGAACTTGTGGAAGAATGCTCTTGATCTGCTCCTTGTCATTGCTCCTGGTGTCACTACTGGTGTGGATACTTCTTCTAGATGCATGTCCTGAAGCTGGTAGCTTATCTGGTCCGAGTTTCCTTGTGTAGAAGTAGAAATGCTCGTGCACTCGGCTGGATCGGCTGTACCGGCTGGACTCTGCGAGGTACTGGCTGGAATGCCTTCAGGACCGGCCAAGTTGATCCCGGAGTTGGTGGCATCACCAAGGGGACCGGCGGTGTCATCCACGTCGCCACCAAGTGTTCCGGAAGCTTGGGTCTCTCCGCCGGCAATGCTGGTCGGTCTGGTCCTATTGGTCGAGGGTCCGGCGGTACCGCTTGGGCCGGCAGACGTGCTAGATGGCCCGGCTGTCTCGGGCAAGCTTCCTGGTCGGCCAGTCTGGTCTCCTGGCTGGATGTACGACCTGATGTCCTCATCACGGCCACCTTCCATTTCTTGGCCGTGAGGTGAGTTAAGGTAAGTTTACATTCGAATATATGCCTCTTTCTGTTTTGCAGGGTAGGATCTAGTTGCTTTACAATTTTGAGTCAAGAACATTTTAGGAATAGGTCCTTTTTCGGTTATGCACTTTTGTATCTTTTCCTTTTGTGCACTTTTGTAAATTTTCCTTTTCTTATTTGAGTCGACCCTAGTAGGGCAAGCTGTCGAGCATATTAATAAGGCTCCTTCCAGCATTGTAGTTCGACAACCTTTTTGATATTAATAAAGTAGAACTTTTCTTCCAACAAGTTTTCTCTCAAGAATCTTGTGCTCTTAGAATCTAGTTGAGACCAGCCCTCCTAGCTCTAAGTTTGTGATTTATCACGAGGTTCATCACCCCTCGTGTGGTTCACTTCACCCTTCCATCGAACACCAACCCAAAACCCCCTATCCAAGAAGTCTAAGGTCGAGTTTCTCACCACACCTTCTCCAAATAGCCCACGTGCATATAAGCCTTGAATCGAGGCTTGTATCACCTTCCATCCATTACCAAATAGAAAACCCCTATCCTTCTGCCTGAGGTTGAGTTTCTCACCTAAACTTCTCCAAACAGCCCACGCGCATACAGCATTGAATCGAGGCTTGTATCGTCTACCTAACTAGATGTGACCAGCATCCATGGGTAAAACATCACACAAAACTTCATCTTCATATTTGTCTATGGACAAAGGAACTAAGACCTGGTTCTCTACTTCTAGCTCACCCTCCTCATCAAGCCATTGCAACTTATAGGGTTTAGACCTCTTAATAATCTCAAGTCCTAACTTCTCTACTATAATCTCACTAGCTACACTGGTACAGCTACCTCCATCTATCACTAAGCTACAGACCTTACTCTTAACTCGACAGCAGGTGTGGAATAGGTTCTCTCTTTGCTCATTCTTTTCTGTCCTAGTTTGTAAGTTTACAGTTCTCCTAGTGACTAAGAGTTGTCCAGCATGGGGCTTGTCTACATTTTCTTCCAAGGACTCAGAAATCGAATGGTCATCCTCTGATTCTACCTCACCATTAGCCCTAATAACTATGGTTCTCTTATTGGTATATTCCCTAGAGTAGTGACCAAAGCCATTACACTTAAAACACTGAATTTCCCTAGCTTTGGTGCTAGAATCCATATCCATTCCCTTAAATTTCGAATCTTCTACCTTAGGTTTAGTGAAAGGCTTGTAATCTTTGCTGACTTATCCTTCTAAGACTGGCTAAACCTAGTAGGACTAAATCTGGGTTTAGGGGTTTTCCTCTTAAGTTGTTTTTCGAACATGATAAGCCTTATGGAGAAGTTCTTCTATTTCGACATAATGGTGAACCTCTAGCCTATCTATGATTTCCCTATTAAGGCCACCCATAAACCTAGCCATAGTGGCTTCACTATCCTCTTGACCATCATCCCTAAGCAATAAGGTTTCCATCTCCTTAAAGTACTCCTCTACGGTTCTTGATCCTTGAGATAGGTTTCTAAGCTTAAAGTGAAGTTCTCTATGGTAGTGGCCAGGTATAAACCTTTTCCTCATGATTACTTTCATCTGGTTCCAAGAATCTATAGGCAAATACCCAGCCCTTCTCGTAGAACTAACTAATCGATCCCACCAACTTAAGGCGTAATCTTTAAAAGCGGTTGGTGCTACTCTAACCTTACTATCCTGAGTGTATTCCCTACAATCAAAGATTATTTCTATATTCTTTTCGCACTCTAGATACTCCTCAGGGTAATTGCTTCCATGGAAAGAGGGAATCTTGATTTTAAATCCATCCAAAGGGCCCCGAGGATTGGGTTGGTTATTCCTATGCGGTTGGTTATTCCTATGCGGTTGGTCGTCTCTTGGCCGCCTTCTCCTCAAGTGTTGTGACCTAGATGAGTGACTGTATTATTTCTCAGTATCAGAAGGTGGCTGGTTTATCTTAAGTCGGTCATTGATGGATCTTTCTATTTCAGCTCTCATGGTTGCCATACTTTCATCCATCATGGCTTTACAAGAATCAAGGAGTTGTTTGTTGGAGTTTGAGGATTCTTCTCCATTATTGTTGGTTCCTACCAATGTACCTGACAAATTCAGACAACTAAACAAGTAAAAGGTTCCAAGTAAAACACAGAAACTGACACAAAAATTCGCTGAAACAAAGACACAAGAACAAAGACAAACCCTAGCAAAGCATGTTCTAGACCCTTTGAACTCCGGTTTTGAAATGGGGAGTCTAACAACTTTAGATTCGTTTTGAAACGTTTTTAATTGGAATTCCTAGTTCTATTAAGTCTTAAGAACAAGTTTCAGTCAGGTTTTGATCTCTAAAATATTCAAACAAAAGGTGATAAATTCGATTTAACTAAAACAGTTTCTCAGAACCTCAACTGTGCCGATTGGGTGTTTCACAAGTTTTGTCCTTTAGAAATCGGTTCTAAACTATTTTCAAGTTAATTTCAAAGTTCTGAAAAGATCAAATATGTTTTTAACAAGAAAAAAACCCAGAAAGATTTTAAAACAAATATCAAAAAGAAGGCGAAAGGTTACAAAACATTTTTGCAAGAATACGAAAGGGTGCAAACGGGTTTGTAGAGATACAACCTGGTTTGGAGTGGCTCTGATACCACTTGATGTGATCCTGATGACGAAAAAGCTCCTGATCAACTCCAAATTGTTGTGGAAGAGTGGATGAATGGATTGAAGCTACGGAATGGGTGAAACGATGGTGTAAGTTGCGGATGTGTGAGCTCTTAAGTGGATGGATCCGAGAACAAGGGGAAATGGATGATACTTCTCAAGGATGGTGTAAAATCCTTGGAATATCTGCTTTATCTGTGTGAATAACAAGGGCCAGACACTTTGGGCAAGGGGTGAATTGAATTGAAACTTCCAAGAGGGATGAAGATCCCTTAGACTTTCAGATCTTGAGAGGAATGAGAAAGTGTTCTAAAATTCTTCTTCAAGAGGATGATCAAACGAGTTAAAGAAGGGGATTTGCTATGAAAATTTTTGATGATCCAGAAAGAAGGATACAAGAGAGTACTTATAGTATTCTAGGAAATTTAAAATGACTCCTAAAATTCTACCAAAACATTAAAGGAAATACTTAGGGAATTACAAAGACAACTAAGACAAAAACTAAGAAGTAAATAATGTTTTGACTTGATTCTTCCTCTCTTATTTCGTGGATGATGAGATAGAATGGGCCTTGATTCAGCAAGAGGCTGTGGTAAAGTACCTTAGGCTTGCCTCATTAAAAACCTATCTTAGAAAACCCATTGGGACAAAACTAAGAATAGGGAAAAAGAGTACAATCCAAGGCACCTATCTTGGTGAGGTTTAGGTGGCTTGAATAACAACCAATGTGGTTAGATTAGCACACACTAAACTAGCCTGAATGGTGTTGAGAAGGTGCTGTAGTGTTGTCTTAAGTTTGGCTTGCTTGGATCGGGTAATGGGGCCATTGAAGGTTTGTAGGCTTTCATCTCCAATATCTGCGTGTTCTAGAGGCTCCTTAGCATATTTATTGGCTTCTTCCTCCTCTGGTTCAAGCTGCTCCTTAGGTTGTGGTTCCTTACTGGCCATGCTCACATCAGATCCGGTGCATTAGTGTTGTTGTGATCATACCCGGTAGTGTATGTCATGCAATCGTATATATGCTCTTTATCTACTTTTTGCAATGCTTTTTTTTGTGAGATCCACTCGATAAAGAAAGCTCCCAAAGATGTCTGGGCTCCAAATTGTTCATTGAAAAGTTTTGGTTTGGCAATGCGATGAGTTTGAGACGGTTGATAATATGGTTTTCAGGTTGTTATTGCTTCCGCACAAGAAACACGTCTGAAAGAGCATTTAAACATCTAAATATGGGGTTGAAACCAGCTCCAATTGGTCTTCGTACCACTGGAACATCAAAGATCTTAAAGAGAGCTTTCCGAAATAATATTGTCGGTCGTGTAAGTTATGGCATTTCAAAAATATGGTGTTTTCTGATAGACATATAAAAATCAAGTGAATAAAAGAAGGGGTGCCACACAATAACTTCCTAGGAGGTCACCCATCCCAGTACTACCCTCGCCAAATCATGTTTAATTGCAGAGTTATGATGGGATCCGGTGCATTAATGCACGTATGATAGCACCGGGTTTTATAGGTCATGCAATCGTATATACGCTCTTTATCTACTTTTTACAATGATTCTTCATGAGCTCCACTAGATAAACAACTCTCCAAACAATATGTGGGCCTTGCCTAGATGGTTGAAAAGTTTTAGATTGGCTACATGATGAGTTTTCCAATGCCGATGATATGGTTTTGAGGTCGTGATTGCTTTTGCCCAAGAAAAACATCCAAAAGAGCGGCTAAACATCTAAATTTGTGGTCGAAAACAGCCCTAATCGGTCTTCCTAGAACTAGCACGTTAGAGATCTTTGAGAGAGCTTTCAGAAACGATATTTTTGGTTGCTTAATTTTACGTGGTGCAAAAGTTATCGCATTTCATAAATATGGCGTTTTAAGATAGACACATAAAAAATCGAGTGAATAAAAGAAGAGGTGCAACACGAAGAATTCCCAGGAGGTCCTCCATCGCACTAATACCCTTGCCCAAGCATGTTTAATTGCACAGTTCTGATGGGTTCCGGTGCATTATCGCTGGTATGATCGCACCCGGTAGTACATGTCATGCATACGTATATATGATCTTTATCCACTTCTTGCAATGATTCTTCCCTGAGGTCCACTCGATAAAAAATGCTCCACACAATATGTGGGCCTCACCTAGATGGTTGAAAAGTTTATTCTCCATGATGGGATGACTTTGTGATGGCCGATAATACAGTTTTGATGATTTGATTTCTTCTACCCGAGAAAAACGTCTAAAAGAGCGTCGAAACATCAAAATTTGGGACCGAAAACAGCTCCAATGGGTCTTTGTACTATTTTCAAGTCAGAAATCTTTGAGATTTCTATCTGCAATGGTATTTTCGGCCGTGTAGTTCATTGTGGTGCAAAGGTTACAACATTTCAAATTGCGATACACACATAAAAAAGCAAGAGAATAAAAGAAGGTGTGCAATATAAGGACTTCCCAGAAGGACACCCATCCCACTACTACCCTCGCCCAAGCACGTTTATCTGTGGAGTTCTGATAGGATCTGGTGCGTTAATGCTGGTATGACCGAATCCGGTGATTCATGTCATGCAATCATATATATGCTCTTCATCGATTTTTGCATTAATTCTCATGAGCTCCACTATATGAACAAGGCTCCAAACGATGTGTGCGCCTCACATAGATGGTTAAAAAAGTTTAGATCAGCAATACGATGAGTTTGAGATGGCCGAAAATATTGTTTTGAGGTCGTGATTGCTTCTGTCAGAGAAAAAACATCCAGAAGAGTGTCTAAACATCTAACCTTGGGGTCGAGAACATCCCCAATGGGTCTTCGTATCATTGAAACGTTAGAGATCTTCAAGAGGGCTTTCCAAAATGATATTTTTGTCCATGTAGTTCATCGCGTTGCAAACGTTATCGCATTTCATAAATACGCCATTTGTGATAAACACATAAAAAATCGAGTGAATAAAAGAAGAGGTGTAACGCGAGGACTTCCTAGGAGGTCACCTATCCCAGTAATACCCTCGCCCAAGCACGCTTAACTGCGGAGTTCTAATAGAATCTGGTGCATTAGTGCTGGTATGATCAGACCTCGGTAGTAAATGTCATGCAATTGTATATATGCTTTTCATCCACATTTTGCATTAATTCTTCATGCGCTCCACTTGATAAAGAAGGCTCCAAAAAATGTGTGGGCCACACTTAAATGGTTGAAAAGTTTTAGATCGGCGTTGCGATGAGTTTACAACGGGCCATAATATTTTTTTGAGGTTGTGATTGTTTTCGACGGATATAAATGTGCAAAAAGGCATCTACATCAAAATTTGGGAGCGAGCCCCAACGGGTCTTCATACCGTTGGCATGTCAGCATTATTTTACAGAGCTTTCTGAAATGGTATTGTCGGCCATGTAATTCATCACGATGCAAAAGTTACGACATTTCCAAAATACGGTGTTTTGCGATAAACACATAAAAATCGAGGGAATAAAAGAAAGGATTCATTACGAGGAACTCCCACGAGGTCTTCGTATCATTGAAACGTTAGAGATCTTCAAGAGGGCTTTCCAAAATGATATTTTTGTCCATGCAGTTCATCGCGTTGCAAACGTTATCGCATTTCATAAATATGCTGTTTTGTGATAAACACATAAAAATCGAGTGAATAAAAGAAGAGAGTAATGCGAGGACTTCCTAGGATGTCACCTATCCCAGTAATACCCTCACCCAAGCACGCTTAACTGCAGAGTTCTTATAGAATCTAGTGCATTAGTGCTGGTATGATCGGACCTGGTTGTAAATGTCATGCAATTGTATATATGCTCTTCATCCACTTTTTGCATTAATTCTTCATGAGCTCCACTGATGCAGGAACAAGAGGACTTTTTCGAGCAAGGGGAACTGCTGGAGAGACTCTAGCTGGCTGTACAACACTTTCTAGAGACTCAAGAGTGATGGGTTGATAGTGACCCTTCAGCTGGCTGTAGAGCACTTTCTGGAGGATCTAAATGAGGATTGAGTAGAGAGGTGGATCGAGAGATGACACACAGATTATGGAAGGTCTGTGATAATTCTAGAGCACTCAAGCTTCAAGGATTCTCACACAAGAAGGCTGGAGGCGCCAGCTCCTTTCAAAGGAAGAAAAACTATGTTTTTATTTCATAAAAACTTAAGTGATTACATGCTGAGAATGGACTTTATATACTAGTCCAGAAGCAGGTGCCTTCAAGGGCTGAAAATAAATTATAATGAAAGGACTAAAGCAAAAATAACAACAAGACATTAGGACCTAATGACAAATAAAAGACTCTTAAACTTAACAGTCACATTACTGCAAAAACAAGCAAATAAACTTGTTAATTCAAACATAAGAATTTTAAATACGCACCTTGGTCTCTTGTAGCTCCTTATAATGCCTTCTTAAGTTTGTTTAGCAATGATGAACAAGGTTGTATCTCTGAAGCCTTGTAAAACTGGAAGGAGTGAATTTGTGGTAGTCTTTAGTTGTGCATAGTCTCCTTCTTGTAATTCTTTAGTAAGTTCAGCTTCATGGAATCCTCCATCTTCTATGATTGTTATGAGACTCTCGACAGACTTGTTGAACATCTTACTTAGGTTTCTTGTGCCTGATCTTGTTCTTGGGGCTTGTCTCATAATAGGTATATTAATGGGCTCTTCCTCAGCTTCTAATAAGCTAGTATTGATGTCCTCATCATCTCCTCCTTCTTGAAAATATTCTATCCTCAGAACAAGTACATCTGCGTGAAAAGAAGCAAGATCAGTAATATTAAAAGTAGGAGATATGGTCATCTCACCTGGCAGCTCAAGCTTATAGGCATCGTTGTTGATCTTCTTTAAAACACGAAAGGGACCATCTCCTCTTGGGGAAAGCTTGGATTTCCTTTGGTTGGGGAATCTTTCATGTCTCATGTGCAGCCATACCCAATCTCCAGGTTCAAATGATATGTATTTTCGGTGTTTATCTGCATTTCTTTTGTACTGCTCGGTTCTCTTTTTCAAGTTTTCCTTGACCTTTTGATGAATCTTCTTAACATAATCTGCCCTGGTTTCTCCTTCACTAGACATAACATCTTGTGGTAAAGGTATAAGATCCAGTGGGGTAGTAGAAGTAAATCCATAAACCACTTGAAAAGCAGAAAGTTTAGTTGCTGAATGTTTAGCATGGTTATAATCAATCTCAATGTACGGTAAGCAAGACAACCAGTTTCTTAGATTCTTACCAACCGTGGCTCTCAACAATGTTGAAAGGGTTCGGTTTACTACCTCTGTTTGACCATCGGTTTGTGGGTGGCAAGTAGTTGAGAAGAGCAGCTTAGTTCCCAACTTTTTCCATAATGATACAAGCCTCGATTCAAGGCTGTATGCGCGTGGGCTGTGTGGAGAAGATTAGGTGAGAAACTCGACCTTAGGCTTCTGGATGGGGATTTTCTGGTTGGTAAAAGATGGAAGGGTGAAGTGAACCACACGAGTGGTGATGAACCTTGTGATAAATCACAAACCTAGAGGTAGGAGGGCTGGTCTCAACTAGGTTCTAAGCGTACAAGTCTATTGAGAGAATAACTTGTACAAAGAAAATTTGATCCTTACTAATTATCAAAAAGGTTGTCGAACTACAATGCTGGAAGGAGCCTTATTAATATGCTCGACAGCTTGACTTTCTAGGGTCGACTCAAGAAAGAAAATTTACAAAAGTGCACAAATGGAAAACGTACAAAAGTACATAACCGAAAAAGGACCTATTCCTAAAATGTCTTTGACTCAAAAATGTAAATAATCTAAATCCTACCCTGCAAAACAGAAAGAGGCAAATATCCAAATTGAAAACTTACCTTTCTTACCTCACGGAAGAAATGGAAGGTGGCCATCCTTGTGGCATGCACGCGCCTTGCTCCTAGTCTTCGACTTGGAGTAGGGTTACAAATCTTTGGACCCTGACCTCTCTTGCCACTAAAGCCCAAGTCTCTGAAGTCCCTTGCATTCTTGAGAAGCCTTTGGACTCTTCTTTGCACTTCTGGCCCAATGTCCTTTGTCGATCATCCTCTAGGAGCTTGTCGACCCATAAGCTGAATTTGTGGAAGAGTGCCTTTGATCTGCTCCTTGTGATTGCTCCTGGTGGCACCACTGGTGTAGAGACATCCTCTAGATGCATGTCCTGAAGCTGGTAGCTTATCTGGTCTGAGTCTCCTTGTGTATATGTTGAAATGCCTGTGCTCTCGGCTGGATTGGCTGTACCGGCTGGACTGTGCGAGGTACTGGCCGATATGTCTTCTACTCTGGCCAAGTTGATTCCGGAGCCGGCATCATCACCAATTGGACCGGCAGTGTCATCCACGTCGCCTCCAGTTGGGCCGGATGTTTGGGCCTCTTCGCCGGCAATGTTGATCGGTCCGGCCCGGTTGGTCGAAGGTCCGGCGGTACCGCTTGGGCCAGCAGACGTGCCGAATGCCCCGGCTGTCTCAGGCAAGCTCCCTGGTCGGCCAGTCTGATCCTTGGTCGGCCAGTCTGGTCTCCTGGCCGGCCATACGACCTGATGTCCCCATC
>JAEVFF010001689.1:0-16054 GCA_018901945.1 Pugionium dolabratum | reverse complement strand
GGCTGCTCCGGACACGAGGTCGATATGGTGCTCTATGCCACGTAGGGGAGGCAAGCCTGCTGGTATCTCCTCCGGAAATACTTCCTGGAACTTGTTGAGAAGAGCTGCTACTTCAGGAGGTAGCTCTACCTGTTCCTTTTCTACACTCAAAATCTCCTTAAATACCATTAGCAACATTAAATCCTTCGAGGCTAAAGCGCTCCAGACATGACTTGGTTGAATAAGAAAATTTGATTTAATGAGTTTTTTTTCTTTACTCATTTGTTGTTGTAGCTCATGTACCTGGGCAGGTGTGAGAGGAGCTAGGCTGACCTTTCTCTTGTCGTGCACAAAGGTGTAGAGATTGGTTCGGCCATCATTCCTGGTCTCCTTGTCAAACTGCCATGGCCTTCCTAGCAGAAGGTGGCCAGCTTTCATTGGCACCACGTCCCACACTATCTGGTCTTGGTACCTATCCACACTGAATGGCACAGTGACTTGCTCATTGATCTTGAGCTCCACTTTGTCATCGAGCCATCTCAGTATATACGGTCGAGGGTGCCTTGTCTTCTCTAGACCTAGCTTATCAACCATGTACGCACTAGCAACGTTAGTGCAAGAACCACCATCTATGATGAGGTTACATACCTTGCCCTTGATGGTGCAACGGCTGTGGAAGATGTTCTCCTTCTGAATGGTCTAAGAGGGGTCTACCATTGCACTGAGAATGCGCCTAGTGACCAGCACTTCTCCCACATCAGGGTACTCAATGTCACTGTAGTCCCCTTCTGGTTCATAGTCTTCCTCGTCTTGAGACTCATATTCTTCAGCTTTGGTGATCAGCATGACACGGTTTTTTGGGCACTCCCTTGAGATATGACAACGGCTCCTACACTTAAAGCAAGTGATGTCACGTGAACTCTGAGGGTTAGAAGACTTACTGGGCTCTCTCTGGTCACGGGTTTGCTCAAGAGGCTTGCTCTTGAACCTTGACTCGATCTATATGCTCTTGCCTTTGTCTACAGGTTTGGGGCTATTGCTTGGTGTCCAAGGCGTCTTAGGCTTGTTGTGGATGTCTTGGATCTTACGCCTGATGCGTTGCTCAGCCTGGACAGATAGGTGGAACAAGTCCTTGAAGTCGTTGTAGATTTATCTCTCCACCTTACGGCTGATTCTCTCTTGCAACCCATCCAAGAATTGTGTCATCAATGCCTCTTCATCGTCATTGAGCTCCAGCCTGTTCCTTAGCCTCTCAAACTCTTCGTAGTACTCCTCTACTGATCTGGTGTCTTGCTTAAAGAGTACGAAAACGTCGTTACAAATCTCTATGGAAATAAGGTGGCACAAACCTTTGTCTCATGAGATCTTTCATGTCAACCCATGAGTCTACAGGCCTCAATCTCCTCCTCCTTTGGTCAGAAACCTCACGATCCCACCAGATGAGGGTATTATCCGTGAGTTGTGCTACTACCATGGAGACTTTCCTAAGGCCTGGTTGGTTGTAGTGATCGAAGATGTGATCCATCATTCTCTTCCAATCTAGATAGGCTTCGGGGTCTACTTTTCCTGCAAAACTAGAAGGTGTTAATTTAACATCATGATGAGTTACCCGGTTGTAGGTGTATTCATCTCCATCCTCAGGATGTCTAGGAGGCATTTTTTGTCTCTGGTGATGACCATAGGGCTCGAAGCCATCGCCTTCTACTTCTGGTTGCCGTGGAGGTCCTCTCGGTCTAGGGTGATAGCCGTGGGGTTGCGTGTCTTCATCTCCAACCGGCTGGGGCTCCTCTTGTTCGAGCCATGTCCTAGGATGATCAGGACCCTCAGCAGGGCCTTGGTCAGTCCTCACGTGCCTTATGGCCTGGAATCTCACCGGCCTCTCCACACGCTCCAACCTCTCGCTGATTAATGCAAGTTGTGTTTGAAGTGTGGTGAACATGGCCATCATGGCCTCTGTTGCATCCTGATTTCCTTCTGCCATTGTCTGCTACAAAAGAAAGAAACAAGTTATTATGCTCCTAAAATTCGATTAGGAGGGTTTTTTTTATAGTTGAAGTAGAAGTTGCAAAAAGGAAAAATTGAATAGGAAAATCCGGAGAAAAAGGAAAAACAGAAAAATGGAAACTTGCTAACAATTAATGCTAAAGATCCTAGATTCCTGTTGGTCGATTTTCTTTTGGGTATTTTTCAATTTTTTTTTTCTGCTTTTTAATTTAACTTAATGAGGAATGTAAATATGCTTTTAAGAAAAAGGAAAGACGAAAAATTGTAATGCAAGAATGAATCTAATCCCTAGTGATGCACGTAGAAGCTAGATGCACTCGGTTTGGGTTTTGATGTTATTTTTTTTATTTTTCTTGAATGAGACTTAAACTAATGCAAGGACTGGAAACAAGACTAAATAAAGGATAGAAACAACCTGGTTTTAGGAGCTTTAAACTTTGATACCAAAATGATATAAGCCTTGAATCAAAGCTGCACGCGTGTGGGCTGTTTGGAGAAGATTAGGTGAGAAACTCAACCTTAGGCTTCTGGATGGGGGTTTTATGTATGGTAACGGATGGAAGGATGAAATGAACCACACGAGAGGTGATGAACCTGGTGATAAATAACAAACTTAGAGCTAGAAGGGCTGGTCTCGACTAGGTTCTAATCGCACAAGTCTCTTGAGAGAAAAACTTGTAGAAAAAAAATTCGATCTTTCTTAATATCAGAAAAAGGTTGTTGAACTACAATGCTGGAAGGAGCCTTATTAATATGTTCGATAGCTTGATCTTCTAGGGTCGACTCAAAGAAAAATGGAAAACTTACAAAAGTGCACAAATGGAAAAATTACAAAAGTGAATAACCGAAAAAGGACTTCTACCTAAATTGTCTTTGACTCAAAATGTAAACATTCTAAATCCTACCCTGCAAAATAGAAAGAGGCAAGTATATAATTTGAAAACTTACCTTTCTTACCTATCGGCCAAAAAATGGAAGGTGGCCGACCTTGTGGCATGCACGCGCCTTGCTCCTAGTCTTCGGCTTGGAGTAGGGTTAGGAATCTTTGGGCCATGACCTCTCTTGCCACTAAAGCCTAAGTCTCTGAAGTCCCTTGCATTGTTGAGAAGCATTTGGACTCTTCTTTGCACTCTTGGCCCAATGCTCTTTGTCGATCATCTTCTATGAGCTTGTCGACCCACAAACTAAACTTGTGGAAGAGCGCCCTTGATATGCTCCTTGTCATTGCCCCTGGTGGCACCACTGGTGTAAAAACTTCATCTAGATGCATGTCTTGAAGCTGGTAGCTTATCTGGTCTGAGTCTTTTTGTGTAGATGATGAAATGGTGTTACAATCGGCTGGATCGGCTGTACCGGCTGAACTATGCGAGGTGATGGCCGTATTGTCATCGGAGCCAGCCAAGTTGATCCCGGAGCCGGCGGCGTCACAAATTGGGCCGGCGGTGTCATCCACGTCGCCGCCAGTTGGGCCGGAGGTTTGGGCCTCTCTGCCGGAAGGATTGATCGGTCTGGCCCAGCTGGTCGTAGGCCCGGTGGTCTCGGGCAAGCACTCTGGTCGGCCAGATTGATCTCCTGGTTGGCCATACGATCTAATGCCCTCATCATTGGGGAAGAGGGTTTCTTAAATATAAAATTCGGAGCTCAAAGTGGATTTACCAAATTCTCTTTTCCAGACGACGAACCTTGCGACGATTCGGCTTCTGAATGTTAAATTTACTATTATAATTGGTGTACAGTATTTTACACAGTATAGTAAACATTTCGTAGATCACTGATGATAATAAATTGTGTATACAATACAACTATTGTTAACTATAAATAATAATATTAACCGGATTTTCAATGTGTAGATGAAAATGTTAACAATGCAGAGGATGAAATTTATGTTGGCATGGTTTTCCGTGACCAAGAAGCCTTCAGGTTACATATGGCACTTTACACACTTAATCGAAAGTTCTATTACCGTACTACACGTTCAAGTCCCGAGATGGTCACGCTTGAGTGCAGTGGGAGAGGATGTCCTTGGCGTGTGTATGCGAAAAGAATTTTGGGATCGGGATGGTATCAAGTTCGCAAAGCTACTTTAGATCATCTATGTACCATAGACGACAGAGGCGGATACCATTGCTTAGCAATTTCATCAGTTACAGGCGGTATGATGAGGATGAGGTATACGGGACAGGGTACCGGCCCAAAACCGAATGAAGTACAAGAGATGATGAGAAAAGATCATGAGGTTCCTATATCGTATTGGAAAGCTTGGAGGTCACGGGAAGTAGCAATGGATTTTGCTAAAGGATCAACAGGTGCATCGTATCGATTGTTACTGTCATATCTACACCAAATGGTTCACACAAACCCAGATTCTATCGTGGCACTAGAGACATCATACGACGAGGGTGTTGGGAAACGATTCGAGTATATGTTCTTCGCAGTAGGAGCTAGTGTGTCGGGATACCGTTACATGCGTAAGGTGATAATCATCGACGGCACCCACCTAAAAGGCAAGTACGTAGGATGTTTGCTAACGGCTAGTGCCCAAGACGGAAATTATCAAATTTATCCGTTAGCTTTTGGAACTGTCGACAGAGAGAATGACAAATCTTGGGAATTGTTCTTCCGGAAATTGGAAAGTGTTGTTCCGGATGAGCAGGAGACAGTTTTCGTATCTGATCGCCACAATTCAATCTACATAGGTTTACGCAAGGTAATATATTTTTATGTGTTTGCTAGTTTGTTTGTTTAATTTACAGCCATATAGAAACTTGCAGCAGTGTAATATGAATCTTACACGTAACTTAAAATATTATCGTGAAACAAAATTATTCACTTGATAATTAGTTTAATTCACAGGAAATAGATAAAATTCTTATTTGCTAAAAGAAATTGTTACCGTATCAAAATATGTTACTGAAATCTAATCGAGTTAGTTGTTACTTATAGGTGTATCAGAACAGTAGCCATTGTGCTTGTATTGTGCATCTCCAAAGAAACGGTCAAACCGCATTCAAAAAGAAACACCTTTCCTATCTGGTGTCCAGAGCCGTACGGACTTATAATTTATCAGATTTCTATTCCCATTTCAATGAGATAAAGGAACTCGACATCAATTGTGCGGTTTATCTCTTGGATGTCGGGTTAGAACATTGGGTGCGTTCGCATTTCAGAGGATCAAGGTACAATATAATGACGAGTAACGTAGTAGAATCATTGAATGCAGTATTAAGTGAAGCTCGAGGATTTCCCATTATCTCTTTGATCGAATACATAAGATTCACCCTAACCTGTTGGTTTTCAAAACAACGAGATGCTTCTAGTGGGATTATCAGTCCTCTGACGCCAAAAGTGCAGGAAATAGTGACCAAGAATTTTGAGAAGTCAACTACTTTCGATGTCTGTTGAATAAACACACACGAGTTTGAGATTTGGATGAAAGATGGTGGATCGCACCATGTGGACCTACAAGAAAAAACTTGTTCATGCGGTGAGTTTCAGATTCTTAAGATTCCCAGTGCATATGCAGTGGTTGCGGCAGTGCGAACCAAGGTGAGAGTGGATTCACTAGTTTGCCAAGAATTATCATCCGCCAATTGGAAGATGGCATATGCAAAAAGTGTTTATCCAGTACCACGTGTTGGGAACACTAATCAGCTCGGGGATCCACTTTCAGAATTGAACTTGTTCCCACCAGCAACAAGGCGTCCTCCAGGATGTCCACGTAAATAGCGTATCTTCTCGCGGGGGAGTTCAAGGTAAATACGTTCATTGTTAAAAAAATTATTATCGTCTAACCGATTTTCTCGTATCATCCAGCATTTTTGTCACTTGATATATAAATTCTAATTCATTCCATCAGTTTTGCTTTGATTAAGGGAGGAGTGAAGAGGCGTTTTACCGTCTGTGGTCGGTGTGGTGGTTTTGGTCATAACCGTGCCACATGAAAAATGCCTATCTAATGTGGGTAGGGACTTAGTTGGAAGGGCAACGAGACAATGGATATTTTGTTAATTTTTGCAGTCATGGTAATGTTGGTCATTTGGGGTGACCCTTTTTTCATGTCCATATTGTTTTATATTAATCTACTATAAACTCAGAAGTCTGAACTGCAACGATCTTTTGTACGCCTTGTTATAAAAATAAATTTGCCCTTTCAAAATAATGCAACTAAAAATGTTGGCCTATAACAATAGTTGAAACAGTTATTTGTTTCTATTCCCATTACATCTACAAGTTTTCAACTCAAAAAAAAGTTGTACCTTTCATTCCAATGACATATGAGTGACCCGTCCGACTTGTTTGCCGAATCAAATTGAACTTTGGGAATCCCTATATCGATTTAGAATAAAAACAAAAAAAAATAACATGAACTCAAAGAAAGTAACATGAAATATTTTATTTGAATGATAAAATTAAATATTACATCTATTTCATAAACGTATGAAATGAACGCTTTTTCTGTAGGCATTGATAATATAGATGTCTTACTAAACCATAGAAGCATTGAAACATTGGTAAAGTCATTTTAAGGTACAAAGAAACACGCACAAAGTTCATAAATAACCGATACTAAACATCATGAAATACATTTAAGTTTTAAATTACCATCGACAAATTCTTCGTAAAACATAACAGCAAGTCGTTTGAATTCCATTGGAACATCTTCCGGTTTGTTGCATTTGCAGCCTTTGAAACCAATAATCGCATGCGCCTGTATAAGAAGCAACGAAATGACAGCAGAATCAAAATGAACTCCATTTTGTGGAATGTCGTTAGGTCTAAAAATTGAATACGGTTTAGATTGATGAACTAGTTGATAGTAAGGGATCCCTTTTAGAATATACGGCAGCATATGCGCTATTGGGCTGAGGTCCTTCTTGATGAGGCTGTCAGAACGGAAAGCAATGTTGCAATCGAGAACATATATAGTTGTTGATCCAACATCAACACAAACTCCTACCCAATGTTGCTTGTCGAAGTTAAACGAAAAATATATGCGATCCAATACAGTTTGTGGTGCGGTATCGGGCTTAAAATACACCATCAACTCATCCGGAAATTTGAAACGACCCCTGTCCTTTACTACAATCCGAGAAAATTTCGTGTACTGTTTCATGATAAGGGCCACAAAATTTGTATCAAAAAATGCAATCTTGGGGTTCGTTGAAGGCTCCCTCGAAAACACGATTTGTGTGTAATGCATAAGCGCATCCAACATCTGCAAACAAATTAATAGGCACATCACAGTGGTATGAGACATGAAAAAAACATATGTGTATATTGCTTATAGATTACTTTTGCGGACATTGGTTTCACCCTGACGGCTATATCTAAAATGTCTTTGTTGTTGACGAACTTGTCGTTGCCCAAATTTATGTTACTGCGTAGATAATTTAAAAAATAATGGTTAACCAAAAAAATAACACGATATTGAACTCAGTATTGGTGTAAGAAATCTATTTAATGATAACCGGTTGTAAGACTTACAGCTTCTTTTTCAGTGTGGATTGAATCTGCACAAATTTCTCCGAATAGTCGAAATTAGAATCTGCGCCAATCAAAATCTGATTGGGCTTGTTGACCGTAACTCCCATCATGTCATCACATTGGAAGTCTTTCATTGAATTGGGTGCAGTCCTTTGCCTTTTACTCTTCCTTAGTTCTTTACATTGGCAATTGCGAGGGCATCATCTCCCAGATTATTATCTTCGCTATGCGTTTCAGCTTCCTCTTTCTAAATCCTCGTTTCTTCTTGCGATAATCCAAGCGAGAACGACGGGATTTTTGCATGTATAGATCATAGCTTTATGATCATTTTTATAGTTTTCCACAATGGCTTCCAATTGCGGAAAATACTGGAATATACCAACGCACCTTCTCGGTTTCTTCATGTGTGGTAGTCCTAGAATGAACCGGAGTCTGGTTCCCATGGACAGCTACCTGTTATATATAACAACCATGAATACACGTACAAAAATATTCTACTGCACATGAAGAAAGCCAATTTCAAATACATAGATACATACTTCATCATCGCCTTCTACATTAAGAGAACTGAGTACGGCGTTGATTGCATCATTGGCTTCCGATTCAATTCGTTATCTCACCGCCGATCCTTCCGAATTTTCTACAAACATTACTATTATCGACATGGTCATTCCTCCGTAACTCGTCAAATTTCAGTTCCCCCACACCTTTTCCTGCAAATTTCTCAATAACTTCGTGAATGGTTGACAGAAGATCATCCTGCATTTTCGAAACTTTATCATCAATAGTTTTCTCAATTATGCCGCTTAGCCCAGACACTGAATCCTCAAGAGCTTTAACCTTCTCCCCCACTTGTGTGAACTTTGTCTCTATGATACGAATTTCGTCTTTAAACTTTGTCACAACGACATCCGCAATACGTTGGACATCTACCTGAGCAGTTAACTATGATTGACCAGAACTAGAAGGTTGCCGAGGTTCAACAATCGGCCTCTTTTCCTTAGATTTCTCCTTCCTCTCTTTCTTCTCCTTCCCTTCGTCTTGCATCCTACCAAAATCAGCCTCCGTAACTCCCCCTACAAACATGTTTTTCGAAAATTGAAAATTCTCGCCAATCAACCTAACCATATTGTTAACCTTCTTATCCTCCTCGTCATTGGACCATCCAAAATCCGACTCATTTATAGGTACCAGACCAGAATCAGCTATGATGCAATCGACAGGGACCTGCCAAAAAAATAGAATGATAAGAGAGTAGTTAACTGTGAATACTCATCTTAACGTATAACAGTTATGTTACTCGATACATATATAATTATAGTTGTCTACATTATATAATATGCAGCTTACAGTACAATTTACCGTGTTAACAGGTCATGTACCTGATAATAACTTATATGTCAATCTAAGAACTCAATAATTAGCATCCCTATTCAACATCTGCGGTAATCGATTCATTGAATTTGATTGAAATGAATACAAATACATGTCCTTCATCATCAAGAACCCGGGCAATCCCAGGTGTCAAATTCAGTTTCTTCTTCTTCGCCTGATTTTTTGGCATTCCGGTGTTATCCGCATCCCCATCGTCACTTTCGGTGTCGAAAGAAGATGACTCATTAACTTGGATAGATTCATTGAGAGCTTGAACAGCTAACATAAGAAGTTGAATTGAATGGAAAAAACCTTGAATGGCTAGTGTACTACGAGACAGCGACAATACATCACGCTTCTTGATGTTGGATACCACAAGGTCGAAAGCCAATCTACCCCATGGATATTCAAAGAATGAGTCCAGCTCCCGTATAAGTTCCACGTGCATCTTGTCGATTTTCGATGTGAGATGTGAGAACCAAAACTGATGCAGTAATTGCAAGACAAGCATATTTAATCCGGAAATCTTTATCCATCACCGTTTTCTTCTTGAGCATCGCGAGATCGACGGTGCATGTTTGAAGATTGTCGAAGAGGATTGGCCAATATGGTTTCTCCTTGACTGGGTGCCTTTTCTTCTCCTTCGACCTACCGGGAAACTTACCGCATGGAAGTCCAGTGATGATTGCAAATTCTCGGAGTGAAAATCTCACTGGTTTTCCGGCGAACAAAAACCAAATCTCATGCTTCTTGGATACTTTAAGTTGACGAGTAATCATAAATTTTCCAAAGCTTCCCGAGTACGATGGTTTTTCTATAGTTTCAATAACTTGCCCAAATCGCGAATTGCAAAGGAATTCAACCTCCTCCTCCGACAACGCAGTAAGGATAGCATATATTCTTTTTGTTTTGTGATACGAGTTCACTCTTTCTCCAACTGGTTCGTTACCGGCAGCAAATAGACACTCCGGTAATTGCGATTCTAGCGCCTGAACATAAACAGTAACCGTCTCGTTAAGTTAAAACCTACACCATGGACATGCATGCTTTGTAAAATTCAAAACTCGAGAGGGTATTGAAAAGATTACCATTTTCGTTTGCTGAGAAGACATTAGTGCCTTAAATTTCCTCCAATTTTTACCCGGTAATGGTGGCGGAATTTTGGTATTTATAGTCAAAATATGTTTCGGCTAATCGACTCGATATAATGACGTGATTTCTCCGGTGAATCGACGCAATTTTTTGGTAAAAGTCGATTAAATGTTTTTTAGAAAATTCGCATGCAAATTCGATAGAAACCGAGATAGAGAAACAAAAATGATAAACGAAAAAGAAGGTGAGAGACGAAGGTGAAAGAGCAAGGTGAGAGACAATTGTGAGAAGTTTAAATTTTTTTAAAAAATCTGTATATCTCTGCAAATAAAAAATATATCGGTAAATGCTAGCGTTTTTCTCTTTCTTCATAATATCCATGCACGCTTTACTAACAGCGTATCAAGGAAAGATCACAGTTATAACAGAGTAGCGGTATAGATACATAGGGGTATCACCGGGTTTCCAAAATATGTACAGTGCAAAAAATGCTAAACTGATAGATTACAAATTATGTGCTACAGTTATTATATACATTGTAAATTCTTTTAAATTTATATATAATTATTTATGTTATTTTTAAAATTTTAATTTTAAAATATTAGATATGGAACAAAAATTTTAAAATATTACTCTTATTTTATTTATGTTTTATACGATAAAAGATATATATATATGAGTAATACCCTAAAATAGCACATTTTCAACTTTTTCTTCTAAATTTAGCATCTCAAAATTAAACTCCCAAAAATAGTACAAATACTTATGTAAAAATACTTATTTATTTTAAACAAATTATATATAAACTTAAAGTATTGTATTTGGATTCATTTTTTCTAATTTAGAGTTTAGTTTTTTTTTAAATATAATTTTAATACATTTTAATCTTAAATTTGTGCTATTATTAGAAATTTAAACTAATGTTGCTATTTTTGAAATAAAAACTTAGAAAAATGCTATTTTAGACATTTGTCCTATATATATATATATATATATATTGCAGTAGAAAAATATTTCTCATGAAGTAGTTTTTACTTGATAAAAAAAATTGATTTAGATTATTT
Organism: Pugionium dolabratum; assembly: GCA_018901945.1. NCBI lineage: Eukaryota > Viridiplantae > Streptophyta > Magnoliopsida > Brassicales > Brassicaceae > Pugionium > Pugionium dolabratum. Next base: position 5,057 of record JAEVFF010001689.1, on the reverse strand, counting down.
AAAGATCGATTCCTCACCTATATGAAATTATCATTCCAGCAGTTAGTAAAAATGCTATAACGTCTTATATGAGTTGGGTGATAAAATTGCTGGTTAACAAATAAATAACAAAAAAGAAAGAATAGTTTTTTTCTCCCAAATCATTCGAGCAAAAACATTCTTTAATGATTTAGACACTTGGACCTAATTGGGCTTTGGGCAAAAACAAAATTGAAACATGCGAAATTTAAAGGATCGCTATGTCATTCCATGTATGGAAGAGAAAGAGATAGCAGAAGAAGATAAACAAGATCCATTTGATCTGAAATTTTATAATTTCATCCACTACCTCTTTTCGTAGTGAAAAAAAAAAACAGAACATACCTTTAATTCGGAGGACATTTTGTAAACAATATAGTTCCAATAAGAAAATCAATTGCCAACTATATAAAATGATTTAAAAAATGTGGGAAAAGAGAAGAAAAGCATATATTACATTGACAACCACGAAATCATCCTTATCTCAGAAAAATGGTCAAATACTTTACTAAATAATATAATAACATATACACATATATATAAGTTTTAGTACAATATCGATATCTACATAAACTACTTATTAATTTTCAAATCATTATAAAAATTGTAAAATTATGGTTGAAATTAATAATTTGGCTGACCGGGATATCTCGTGTCATGTAATACGTGGACTACAATACTATATGTGTATGTAGTATGCAGACTAAGATGTTTAATGTACATTTAATTAATATAATCTTTTGAATTTATAAAAAAAATCAAAATTTAAAAATCTTAAATTATGAAAAGAAAAATTTGAAAATAACGACACATATATTCCAAAACGATTATAATTAGAGATTAACATTGAAACATGAAAAAAATATTATATTGAAAAACACGCGGATAACTTTTTGAATATTGTTTACTTAATCAAATACTTAAACTTGTTAGATTTGTCAAATCTATGAGATTAGATTTATACTCACATCATTCATGAGGAAAAATATTCACAAATTATATAATATTATTTATTAGTAAATATATATAATATAATTTATCAAATATAAATTAAATATTTATATAATTTTAACTTTTATTTAAAATTATTTTTAATATTAATTTTTGTATATATAAATTAACGAAATAAAAATAATTATTTTTTACGAATTCAATAGTAGTTTTTTATTTTAATAAAATATATTAATTTATTAATAATGTAATATGGTAATTATTATTTTTAATAAAATATATTAATTTTAATGGTATATATGGTAATTATTTTAATAATGTAAACTCATTTTATATATTTACTTGGAAATTTATTGTGATGATGACACGTCAACATAATATTTTTATTAATAATACGTTAGAATAAATTTATTTTATTAAAATATTTTTCAAATAATATATTAGAAATGTGCAGAGTACATATAAGAAACATTCAAACGTTCATACCTTTCAAATCACGTATCACAAAGGAAATATGATTTTCATATCTTTTAGATCAAACCGCCAAAAGTACGCATACCAAATTTCATATCATTTGAATATAGATTGCTCATATGTTCCTCCTTTCTTCTAAAAGATGTTAATTTTATTTTCTTTTGCTTTGAGGATGATGATGTTTCTCTTTCGAGGTAACTGTTCGTGGCAACTCTAGTGCCACTCCAACAAAGTTTTCACAGCTCAACTAACTTTTTGTAACTAAAATAAATTTTTCCACAAGTTTGCAAATAAATTTTTGTCGCAAAGTAAATATTTCGAGAAATTTGAAAAGTTTGTTTTGTTAATTCAATTCGGTCAACTGCAAAACTATTTTTTTTTGTTAAATTTTTTTTGACAAAACAAAATTTTTGGAAAATATTTTTTCTATTGCATTAACAAACCAGATTCTTCTAGAAATTTATGATCTAAAACGAGGAAATCATACCCAAAACACGAAATGTATTTTGTATTTTGATTTTTAAACTTAACGATTTAAAAAAAGACCAATATAGATTTCCAAAAACGTGTTATCGGAGATAGTGATGATGTTTTCCAAAATTGCATGCTTTTGAAAATAATATGAAGAGATAAATTAGAAAAATTTTGAGAAAAAATAAAAAATCTTGAGATAAATGAGATTGTGATGATGGAATAGAGATTAATGGTGGTGTGGTAATTGCATTAAGAACTCATTGCTTCCAACGATAATTATGATTGTGTAATAAAAAAGATAAAAATTCTATAATTATTTGAAAAACTATGTATGTAATTGTTTTTTATATTTTTAAATAAAAACAAAAATATAAGATAATGGTAACTGTATATATAATTATTTTTGACGGATAAAACATAGACAAAAAGTTAGTTTTGTAAAAAAGAATTTAAGAGATTACTTTTGCATTTGGATTCAAATATTGAGTCAATTTTGCAACTCACCTTAATATATATTTTGAAAAATATTTGTACTTTTATTTGTTTTTACATTATTATTTGAAAAATATCTTTTAAAATAATATTAAAATTTTAGAATATTGTTTTAATGTCACTATAAATTAATAAGTCAAATAAAATTTACCAAATATACAGTAAGATAAATAAAATTCAAAATAACTAAAATTTGTATCATTATTAATTTACTTGAATAATTTTTTATCCAAAAATAATAATTTAACTATAATAATATAAATGACAACTTAATAAATGTAAACAACTTAATAAATGTAAAGCATTAAGTATCACATTTGTATTTTTTTTTTATTAAGATTATCTCATAAAGCAAACGTCATAGGATTTTAGTATCTTTTATATGTAACAAATCTAAAGATATACTAAATTTAAAATATTATAAATATATAAATTCATAAAAATATATCAAAAAATTATAAATATTAATTCCGTATACGGCATGGTTTAATTTCTAATTAATTATATTTTTATAGCACTTAATCAATTTAATGTTAAATTGTTACGTAATATATTTTTGACAAACTAATATTATCTAAAATTTAAAGAGCAGTTCTCAAAATACTACTAAAATAAGTTTTTGTGTAAAAAGTACTATCACTAATTCTTTTCCGAAAAATCACTAAATTAAAAAATATCACAAAACTAAAATTAGTTTTTAAATTATAAAAAATAAATTTTAAATCCAAAACACTAAACCTTAATAATAAAAACTAAACATTAAATCTAAGTCGAAATATTTCTATTGTAATTTAAAAAAAAATAGTGTTTGTGGTATTCTGGACTTTAAAAAGCTTTTGAATGATACCTTTTTCTAAGAAAACGCTGATAGTATTTTGGAATTTTGGACTTTAAAAAGCTTTTGAACGTTAAGCACTTAACTCAAGTATTACATAACAGCTCGTCATAATAACGACTCTTTTCAGGAATGACAAACAATGCAGTTATTAGAGTCTGTAAAGTAAACTTTTTTAAAAGTTAATTCAAATTTTTATATTAATTTTTTAAAAATAAATTATAAAAATCAACTTTTTGTAACTTAAATTTCGAACAATTGACATGTGCCCGTACACTAAACCATCTGTACCAGACATTAACTTTTCACGAATTTCATTATTTTGAAGTGGAAAATTTGACATGTAGCCTTTTTTTCCTCTCTCTATTTATGACAAACCGAATATATAGCTCTGTTGTTTAATTTCGGTAGTACAGAGGCGTGGCGTTGGAATGATAAGATCAGATGAGTGATCATCATTACACTGAATGGGTCGTGAAAAGCTTGATTCAATAATAAATGATTAAATGCCGATGTGATCTCGTTTTTTTTAAAACAATATGTGAATGTTTTGCCCAAATTTTTAATATATTACTTGAAAAATATTATAATGAATGTTAATAAATATATAAATAGATTTAGTTATTAAAATAATTACGATATATTATATTATTATTAATTTGATTAGAAAATTATTTTATTTTATTAAATTTAACTAAAAAAATTATTAAATTAGTAAAAATAATTATTTTTCTTTTTTTTTAATTTATATATATAAAAAATATTATTAAAAATAATTTTAAATAAATATTAAAATTATATAAATAATTAATTTATATTTAATAATAAATAATATTATATAATTTATAAATATTTTTCTTTATGCAATACGTAAATATAAATCTAGTAGGTTTATACTTAAAGCCATTTTTAAATTGGATTGAAGTTGGATAAAAATTTTAAAATTTTGGAAGATGAACAAAAAAAATTATTTATAATCTCTTACATTTTTTATCATCTGTAGCACAATAAATCCACAATACTTTTGTTTGGTCGTCGGTGATGGTTGCAGTTGTGTCTGCGATCAATACTGCGATTGTAGTTGTACCATATGTTGTTCAATTGTTTGTCATCGACATATACGGTTATGGTTGATCGCAAATTTTTAGTCGTATTATTGTTTTAATCAACGATCAAAAAAAAATGTGACGCAGTTACGATTGAACACATATAACTGTAGCAAATAAACGAATAATAATCTATCATAATAACAAAAAATTATGGCAGATAAACAAATAATAATCTGTTATATCCATAAAAAATTACGATTGAAATTGACTAATATCTCAACTATCATACGAATAAAACTAGAGTCAAAATCTAAATATATAAGATAACAGCGTATGCAATATTATCCCAGTTGATATTTTACATAAATAACATGCTATAAGACTATTCTATAATAAACAAATGTGATAAATTATATTATATATAGATTGACCCACAGGGATTTTGTTTTAAATGTTTCCCTTTTCGGCCTCTCATCATTAGCCCCACTTCTTCCAACGTATCCATATGTATGTTTCATATATAAGTATAATGTATTATGTACATGTAACCTGAGCTAATACTTATACACACTTAGTTACATAATTTCTCACATATAGAAGTACTATTCTTTTTTTTCTTTATGGTCACGACCTTTTTCTTTCTGCTTTCATATTTGGACATAGTCATACCAAATCATGTGACGTATAAATCTAATTAATCAATCCAAGCCGTACCATAAGTTTTTGCATGATATTGGAGAATTCATGGTTCTATATGCTTCGGG
>JAEVFF010001688.1:21188-35199 GCA_018901945.1 Pugionium dolabratum | reverse complement strand
GTTATTATTAACCACATGGTTGAAATGGTTAAATAGCTACCTTTGGAGAAGAATCAAGGTGAAAAGGACATGCCCATGCTGCACACAGTCTTGGCAACCACACCAAACAGTCATGCCTGCTGCACACAGCCTTGGTAACCACACCAAACAGTCATACCTGCTGCACACAGTCTTGGTAACCACACCAAACAGTCATGCCTGCTGTCTCCTCTCTTCTCATTGGTTGTTGACAGGCTCCTCCTCTATTCAAACTCATCCACAAGTTTGAATTCGTTTCCTTTTGTGTTCACATTGTAAATCCTCTATAAAAGGGCTGTAAAGACTCAATGTATAATATACTCTTAGGAGATTCTTCTCCATAAGTCTAAGTCATTTCTCATTTTTCTCATACTTCTCTTTGAGTTTTCAGATTCAATTCTTCACATTTCTCCTCTATAATCTCAATATTCTTACATGGTATCAGAGCATAAGATCATTCTTTTATCTTTTCTACTCAAATCTCTCAGTTTCTAATCTAAAATTCTGTCAAAAATCTCTCAGTCTTTAGACTAAAAACTCACGGTTTCATTCAACCATAAAAGCTGCTTCCTTTGAGCTCTTCAAAGCCTAACAATGGAGGATACAGTTCAAATTAGTTACAGCCTGAAACCTACGGTGATAGCAGTAGTTCTCAAAGGCTTGAACTACACATTATGGTCAAGAACCATCAAGACAGCCATTTGTGGCAAAGGACTTTTGAATCACATCTTGGAGGATAATACTCCATCTATAGATGATCCAAAGGAGAAGAAGGATGAGGCAACAAGAAAAGAAGAAGCTAGGTGGTTCCAAGAGGATCAATCAGTCCTTGGATTCCTCCAAAATTCATTGGACCCATCCATTCTTGAAGCTTATTCACATTGTGAAACTGCCAAGTCTCTTTGGGACACTCTCAAGAGGGTGTATGGGGATGTTTCAAACTTCAGCCGTGTGTATGAGGTTAAGAAGGCTCTCAATGATCTACACCAAGAGGATATGGAGTTCACAAAATTCCTGGGCAAGTTCCAGTCAACATGGTCCGAGCTTGACATGTTGAGACCAAGTTCTATGGATCCAAAGGTGCTTAATGAAAGGAAGGAACAAAGACAAGATATTTGGGCTCCTTCTCAACCTAAATCCAGCCTTTAAGGATGTGATTAAGTCCATCCTGAGAGAGCCAAAACTCCCTGATTTCGAAGAGGTGTGCTCACGGATTCAAAGGGAGCAAGGCAACACTGGTTTGTTTGGTGGTAAAGGAGAACTAGTCATGGCCAACAAAAGCGTGTTTAAGCAAGAGGATAGGAAGAGTGTGATGTGTGAGCATTGTAAGAGGAATGGCCACATCAAGGACAAGTGCTGAATACTTCATCCTCATCTCAAGCCAAACCGGTTCAAGGATTCAAAGGCTAACATCTCTCAAATGGTTGCGACTGAACCGGCAAGTTCATCCAACCAAGGAGGGGAGCTTGCTATGAATGTATCCATGGAGTATGTTAAGAAGAGTGACTTGGAGGATCTCATCAAGGCCTATGCCTCAAAACTCTCCGGTATCACACTCTATTCCCATAAATCGCTTGATAAACCAGATCATAAGTTGGTAGTGGATTCAGGTGCTTCTCACCATATGATTAGCAATGCTAGGTTGTTAAAGAACATTGAACCATGTCTAGGACAAGTAACTATAGCTGATGGTAAGGGTATCCCAATTGAAGGAACCGGAAAATTAAGACTATTTGACAAAGAAACTAATGCATTCTTTGTACCTAAATTTAAGTCTAATCTAGTTTCTGTCAAAAAAGCTACTAAAGACCTCAATTGCAATGTTACATTTGGGCCTAACAATGTTTACTTTCAGGATATTAAGAGTGGTAAGATCCTTGGAGGTGGTGTAACTCAAGATGAGCTCTATGTTCTTGAAGACCCTCCAAGCAATTTGGATTCCTTAGCTTTCAAATCCTGTGTTTTTGCTAATAAAGATGTCTTATGGCATGCTAGATTAGGACATCCTCATGCTCGTGCTTTAAGCTTAATAATTCCTAATGTCGCTTATGATCACTCAGTTTGTGAGGCTTGTATCCTTGGCAAACATTGTCGTGTTGTTTTCCCCAAATCGTCTACAATTTATGAGCATTGCTTTGATTTAGTACATTCCGATGTTTGGACCTCACCTTACATGTCTAGAGATAGGAATAAATACTTTGTGACCTTTATAGATGAGAAATCGAAATATACATTGGTTACATTACTTCCATCTAAAGATAGTCATTTATAAACTTTCATAATTATGTTACTAATCAATTCAATGCCAAGATCAAAGTGTTAAGATCAGATAATGGAGGGAATACACAAGTCAAAGATTCAAAGCTCATCTAAACAAACATGGAATACTACATCAAACTAGCTGTCCACACACACCACAACAAAATGGAGTTGCTGAAAGGAAGAACAGACACTTAATGGAAGTAGCAAGATCCATGATGTTTCATACCAATGTTCCTAAAAGTTTTTGGGGAGATGCAGTCTTGGTTGCTTGCTACCTCATCAATCGGATTCCAACCCAAGTCTTGCAAGATATATCCCCATTTGAGGTACTCAATAAAACTAAACCTTCCATTGATCATTTACGTGTATTTGGGTGTGTGTGCTTTGTGTATGTACAGGTGATCTAAGAAACAAGTTGGAGGCAAAGAGCATCAAGTGTATGTTCCTTGGATATTCGACAACACAAAAGGGTTATAAGTGCTATGATCCGAGCAACAACAGGACGTATGTGTCTAGAGATGTCAAGTTCATAGAAGAACAAAGCTATTATGATCAGAAAGATTGGGAAGGATTGAAGGATCTCTCAAGGTCACCCTCTGATTTGGCTACGAGTTTGAGGTTTCTCTTGAATCATTTGGGAAATGATCTGCCAAAGGATTCAAGACACGAAGAAACAAGAACCTTAAGTAGTTCACAAGATACCCAAGAGAATGAACAAGGGGTGGTAACTCAAGAACCAACTCCAATCCAAGAAGAAGCTATGGCCCAAAATCAAGAACAAGACGACTTGGAAGTGGGTATAGAGGAACCTATTCACCAAATGGAAGAGGAAACGGTTGTAGAGGAGGCTGCACCACCTGTTCAGCATTTAAGGAGGAGTACTAGACTTAGGAAAGACCCGTCCAATTGGGTAAACACTAGGGTATTCTACAACAACCAGGCCGTGGCTCATCCCATACAAGCTGTTTGTTCCCTTGACCTCTTGCCATCTAGTCATCAAGCATTCCTTGGAAAGATTGAACAAAGTCAGATTCCAAGGACTTATGAAGAAGCTGAGAGCAAGAAAGAATGGTTAGATGCAGTAAGAGATGAGAAGGGAGCTATGGAAAGGAATCATACATGGGATATACAAGAACTTCCCAAAGGCAAGAAGGCTGTGAGTTCCAAGTGGGTGTTCACCATCAAGTATAAGAGCAATGGGGACATAGAAAGGTACAAGGCACGTCTAGTTGCAAGAGGTTTCACTCAGACATATGGAGAGGACTATACTGATACATTTGCACCGGTGGCTAAGCTACACACTGTAAGGGTTGTTCTTTCACTAGCTACGAATCTGACTTGGGACTTATGGCAAATGGATGTCAAGAACGCATTCCTACAAGGAGAACTTGAAGAGGAAGTGTATATGACTCCACCACCAGGCCTTGAAGATTTTTGCAAAGAGGGACAGGTTCTAAGACTTAGGAAGGCAATATATGGGTTGAAGCAGTCACCAAGGGCCTGGTATCACAAATTAAGCTCCACACTTACTGATAATGGGTTTAGGAAATCCCATTCAGATCATACTTTGTTCACTCGTCAAAACTCCAAAGGAATCGTGGCGGTCTTGGTTTATGTGGATGACCTTATCATCACAGGAGATGATAAGGAAGGAATTCAGTCCACAAAGGCCTTCTTAAACAGATCATTTGACATCAAGGATCTTGGAGAGTTGAAGTACTTCTTGGGTATTGAAGTGTGTCGGTCTCAAGAAGGGCTCTTTCTATCCCAAAGAAAGTATGCTCTTGATCTGTTGACAGACACGGGAAAGCTTGGGGCTAAACCGGCCAAAACTCCTCTTGAAGATGGCTACAAGGTCAACGGAAAGGGGGAGAAAGCTGATGAGTTATTTAAGGATGTTTCTCAGTATAGGAGACTAGTTGGGAAGCTGATCTACCTCACCCTCACACGACCAGACTTGTGTTTTGCTGTGAATCAAGTAAGTCAACATATGCAAAAGCCTACTGTATATCATTGGAGCATGGTAGAAAGGATCCTTAGATACATCAAAGGATCTCCTGGTCAAGGTATATGGATGGGCAAGAATGGGAACACTGAGATTGTCGGGTATTGTGATGCGGATTGGGCTGGTGATAGGGTGGATAGGAAATCAACCACTGGGTATTGCACCTTCGTTGGTGGGAACTTAGTCACTTGGAAGACTAAGAAGCAGAAGGTGGTATCATGTTCTAGTGCTGAAGCAGAATATAGGGCTATGAGGAAGCTGACAAATGAAGTAACTTGGCTCAAAGCACTCTTGAAAGATTTCGGTATTGCACAACCAGGGCCAATTACCTTCCATTGTGATAATCAGGCAGCCATTCACATAGCTTCAAACTCAGTGTTTCACGAGAGGACCAAGCACATAGAGATCGACTGCCATAAGGTTAGGGAGAAAGTTCAAGATGGAACCATTCTGCCATGTTATACAAGGAGTGAAGACCAACTAGCTGACATCTTCACAAAGGCAGCAAGTCTCAAAGTTTGCAAGAACATCTTTAGCAAACTTGGGCTTGTTGATTTATCACACCCATGATCAAAGGTCTCCTAATCCAAGAGCAACACACTCTTTTTCCCTTATTAAGGTTTTGTCCCAAGTGGTTTTCCTTAATAAGGTTTTTAATGAGGTGTTGCCTTGGGTTCCCAAGCTTAAGACTTTAGGGTGATTCCAAAGTCTTTAGCTTGAGGGGGAGTATTGACATAGGAAAATCAAATAAGACCTATCTTGACCTACAAGGCAAGTGTGAGCACGAAAATTCAGTTTGAATAACAAGGGAAATGAAAAAGGATGGGTTATTATTAACCACATGGTTGAAATGGTTAAATAGCTACCTTGGGAGAAGAATCAAGGTGAAAAAGTCATGCCCATGCTGCACACAGTCTTGGCAACCACACCAAACAGTCATGCCCATGCTGCACACAGTCTTGGCAACCACACCAAACAGTCATGCCCATGCTGTCTCCTCTCTTCTCATTGGTTGTTGACAGGCTCCTCCTCTATTCAAACTCATCCACAAGTTTGAATTCGTTTTCTTTTGTGTTCACATTGTAAATCCTCTATAAAAGGGCTGTAAAGACTCAATGTATAATATACTCTTAGGAGATTCTTCTCCATAAGTCTAAGTCATTTCTCATTTTCTCATACTTCTCTTTGAGTTTTCAGATTCAATTCTTCACATTTCTCCTCTATAATCTCAATATTCTTACACTAAGCTGATCACTGGTGCTCATTAAACAAAGGTTTACAAATGAAGCATAATGTTTGGCATCACGCAGTTTGGGATAGATTGGATTACTTGCAGGCTTTGTCGTAGCTATTTCGGTGTAAAATTTTGTCACAATATATAAAATTGATCTAGCCTAACGTGGGCTTTGTATACGTGTCATTCTAAAATATAAATAGAAAGTTACATACGATTTAGTGCGGACATATCAAGGTTATCAGCCAGTAAATGATCATTCTAAATGGATCAGTGGTGCTACTTGAGTAAATGCTTATAAATGAAGCATAATGCATGGCATCACGCAGTTTAGGATACATTGGATTACTTTGAGGCATTGTCTTAGCTCTTCCAACCTCAAATTTTGTCACAATATGGAAAATTGAGCTAGCTTAACGTGGGCATTGGATTCATGTCATTTTGAGATCTAAATGAAAAGTTAAAGATGATTTAGTACATACGTGTCAAAATAATTGGCCACTTATAATGATCATTCTAAAGTGATTATTGGTGCTCCTTGAGCAACGACGTATAAATCAAGCTAATGCATGGCATTAGGCAGTTTGGGATAGATTGGATTACTTGGGCGCTTTGTCGTCCCTATTTCATTCTAAAATTTTATCACAATATAGAAACTTGAGCTAGCTTTACTTGGGCGTTGGATTCGTGTCATTCTTAACTCTGAATGAATTCAAATAACACTTTTTTGCTTGCCTGATCGGTACTACTTTGTTTTCAGTATCGACCAAAAAAGGAATTCTGATTTGGATCGAGTGAAATCGGAATTGAGCTAGCTTAGCATGGGTATTATATTCGTGTCCTTCCAAACTCTAAATCAATAGTTACGGACAATTTAGTGTGGACATATCAAGGTTATCGGCCAGTAAAATGATCATTCTAAATGGCTCATTGGTGCTCCTTGAGTAAAGGATTATAAATGAAGCATAATGCATGGCATCACGCAGTTTTGGATACATTGGATTACTTTAAGGCTTTGTCTTAGCTCTTTCAGCCTCAAATGTAGTCACAATATGGAGAATTGAGCTAGTTAATGTTTGCATTGGGTTCATGTCGTTTTGAGCTCTAAATTAAAAGTTAAAAACGATTTAGTGCGGACATGTCATGTTGATCAGCTAGTTAAAATGATCATTCCAAACTCATCATTGATGCTCCTTGAGTAAAGGCTTATAAATGAAGCATAATGCAAAGCATCACACAATCTGGGATACATTGGATTACTTTGAGGCTTTACCATAGCTATTTCGGTTTTAAATTTTGTCACAATATAGAAAATTAAGCTAGCTAAACGTGGGCGTTAGATTCGTGTCATTCTGAACTTTGAGTCAAAAGTTAAAGACGATTTAGTGCGTACATGTCAAGTTAATCGGCCAGTTAAATTTATCATTCTAAACTGATCATTGGTGCTCCTTGAGTAACGGCGTATAAATCAAGCATATTTCATGGCATCAAGCAGTTCGGGATAGATTGGATTACTTGGAGACTTTGTCGTCGCTATTTCAATCTAAAGTTCTATCACAATATAGAAAATTGAGCTAGCTTTACCTGGACGTTGGATTCGTGTCATTCAGAACTCAGAATGAATTCAAATCACTCTTTTTTGCTTGCCTGATCAATACTACTTTTTTCAGTATCAATAGAAAAAGGAATTCCGATTTGGATCGAGTGAATACATATAAATGGATGGATAAAAAAGTTCTTTATTCCAGGAAAAAAAAGTTAAAGACAATTTAGTGAATACATGTCAACTTGATCGGCCAGTTAAATTGCCCATTCTAAACTGATCACTGGTGCTCATTAAGCAAAGGTTTACAAATGAAGCATAATTCTTGGCATCACACAGTTTGGGATAGATAGGATTACTTGGAGGCTTTGTCGTAGCTATTTCAGTCTTTAATTTTATCACAATATAGACAATTGAGCTATCTTAGCATGGGTGTTGTATTCGTGTCATTCTAAACTCTAAATCAAAAATTACGGACTATTTAGTACGAAAATATGAAGTTGATCGGCCAGTTAAAATGATCATTCTAAATAGATCATTGGTATTCCTTGAGTAAAGGCTTATAAAAGTATCATAATGCATGGCATCATTCGGTTTGGGATACATTGAATTACTTTGAGGCTTTGTCGTAGCTCTTTCAGTCTCAAATCTTGTCACAATATGGAAAATTTAGGTAGCTTAATGTTGGTGTTGGATTCATGTCATTTTCTGCTCGAAATCAATACTTAAAGGCGATTTAGTGCGGACATGTCAAATTGATCAGCTAGTTAAAATGATCATTCTAAACTGATCATTGGTGCTCCTTGAGTAAAGGCTTATAAATGAAGCATAATGCATGACATCACGCAAATTAAGATAGATTGGATTAGTTGTAGGCTTTGCCGTAGCTATTTTGGTTTTAAATTTTGTCACAATATAGAAAATTGAGCTGGCTTAACTTGGGCGTTGCATTCTGGTCATTCAAACTCTGATTCAAAAGTTAATGATGATTTAGTGCGTACATGTCAAATTAATTGGCCAGTTAAATTGATCATTATAAAGTGATCATTGGTGCTCATTGAGCAACGGCGTATAAATCAAGCATAATGCATGACATCATGCAGTTTGGGATAGATTTGATTACTTGTACGATTTTTCGTAGCAATTTTGGTCATACATGTTATCACATTATAGAAAATTGAGGTATCTTAACGTGGGCATCGGATTCGTGTCATTCGGAATTCTAAATCAAAAAGAACAGACAATTTTGATGAGTTCATCGGCCCAACCCCTTGCTAACTAGCCGGCCCGGCCGGCCCAAGGAACACAAAGGCGGCCAAATACACTCAGAATTGTCTTTATGAATTCAAGCATAACCAAGAAGCGCCCAGCCAAGACCAACCATGGCCTATAATTCTGACTCACAGAGGACATGCGGAGACATGGAGCTGACCCCAAACAAGGCCAGATCAAGTCATGCGCCATACATCAAGTTGGAATTTCCAAAACTTACCATATTTGGAACTTTCCATATATGAAAGTTTCCAAACATTTCTATGCCGACCTGGGGACTTTTTGGTACTCCTAGGAGATCCCTTAAGCACTTCTAGAAGCGCAAACACGCCTTGGACAAGGTGGGTCCACTCGTGCCTTCAAATGAACCAATTAGAGCCGTTTATGGCAAGTGAGATGACCAACTGGTTTAATCACTTGCAAACCAAAACATGGTGTCCAACAGAGATTATTAAGGCCCTAAGGAAGCCCAAAATCAACCTACCTTACTCCAGCCACCACAAGATCAGGCGGATACCTTTTCTTCAAGATTTGCCATATATGGACGGAAGTGCAGATTGCAACATATCTATTCCATGAAAATTGGGCACGTGTTAAAGACCTTTCAAAGCAACTAGGATGTACCTAGACACCTTACATTCGCCCCTAAGCGCTCAAGATACAAGCATATACATTTTCCATATTTGCCAAACAAGACAATAATGGGCAACGGCCAAATACTTTTTATATGTATGATTTCCTTTTCTCTTTTTAGGTTTAGGACTGTTGCTATGAGTACTATATAAGCTCAGCACGACCTCATTGTAAAGATAGAACCCCCATTGAAAAAAAAATTAATACAAAGTATTTTATTCAAAGCCTTGTCTTTGAATCTTGTTCTTGTTCTTTAGAAACTAAGTGTGTGATTCACTTTCTTTCTATTGAAGCCACGGCCAGGTTAGTTTGAGAGATTCAAACACCCTTGGTTCACCTTTGATCGTGTTATTCGATCAAAATCCCCTCTTTTTAGTTCCCTTGCCCGCTTAAGCCAAGAGAGATTTTAGGCCTTGCGAGTCACGGCCGTACCGCTTGTGAGATTGATACTCAATCTTACATCATTTGCTCTCGGAGGTTAAAGCTCCTATCCCAGGTTGTGTTCAGCTAACCTTTATCCTTTATCTTTTATACTTTTGTTTTGAATTTTCTTAATTATATCTTATCGCGAAAAGAAACCAAATAAAAAAGCTTTGTTCTTAATTCTTCATTTGCATTGTTTCTTTGCTGTTTCTTCCCATTTAAATCTAAAACCAAAACAAAAATTTGCATTTCATGTTTACTTAATTTCGTGTATCATAAAAAAATCAAATATATAAACATCATTAATTTTGTTATTTTCGAATTTAGTTACTAGTTAAAATTTTTAAAGAAAAGAAAAAAAAGAAAAGATTTATATAATATTCCTATTATTTGGTCGTAATTATAATTCAAATAGAAAAACGAAAAATAAATATTATATTTTATTTTTTTTTGAAAGTTAGTTGCCAAAAGAAACAAAAACCTCAAAATATTTACTCTTATCGAGTTTCCTTTTGTTACTACTTGTGTGTTAATATCATATATTCACTACAGTGTAGTTTCCTTATATCATTTGGACCTAGTATTTCTTTTTCATTTTGTGCAAGGTACAAAATTTAATGATGGAGCACTATGATGAAAAAGAAGACACCATGAGCATACCACAAACCGATTATAGTGAAGACAATGACTATGATCAATGCCTAAGCACCAACGAGTGCGACTATGGAGAAGAACCATTGCATGAAGACTATTTAGAGACTGATTTTGAACAAGAATTAGAAGGAGAAACCCTTGAACCAGAACCACCAGATTATGACCAAGACAACATGAGCCATGAAAATTGGTCGGAAGAAGAAGAAAGTTACCAAGGAGGTGATGAAGAAGAGATCCATGGAGGAGAATCGTGGCATGAACAGACTAACCTCCAAAGTAGTCAAGAATAAGTAAAACACGTGGAACAAATTGTAATCTATTGTGATGAGGCAGAATATGAGGAAGAATGGCCCGAGTACCACCTGGCTGAACCTTCGGAGCAACAATTGGATGGTGAAGAAAATCATGAACCGTGATACATCTCATTTTCAGACCATGAACAAAGACCAGACGCCCATCTAAAGTGGGAACATGACATGGGAGATTGGTTACAAAATAACCAAATTCAAGAGGAAGAAAAGACAGCCTATGCCAAAGAAACCCTAACCAAAGATGCATTTTGGATTTGGGAGCAAGATGCCTACATAGGGTTAGAATATGATGAACCACAGACAACATGGGATGAAATTACGAAACTGATGTATGATGAGTTTGTGAGGGATATAGCAGCTCGCCAACAATACTATGTGATCCATGCAAACCCCAAACCAAGAAGATGGCTTTTAGCATCACTGTCAAACACAAAGGCTAGGCACACAAGAGTCTACTGTCCAGAAGAAAATAATTTTTTTCAAACACTTTAGGAGGAAACACAGGACCTAAACCAATGGTTCAGCTCAAAGATGACCAGCAAGTTCCAAAGCATCAAGTCGTAGCACATAAGCAAACATTAAAACCATTTCTTGAACTACACAACAAAGAAAAATCAGGTAAGTCCTCTGCTCATTTAAAACTAGATAAAATTATATGCTATAGATGTCAAGAAAGAGGACACTTTGCTAAGACATGCCCATCTTGGAAAGTAATAAAAACCTTGCTATTAGAACCCCAAAATGTTAAGCCTAAAAGTGTTAAGGAAATAAAGGAGTCTGAATTTGAAAGCTCCAGTACTAGCATAATGCATTTGTCTTTTTCAAAGATTGTTGAAACAATTCTAGGTACACAAAGATCCAACAAAGACCAAGAAGAAACAACTCCTACACTAAACCGATGTTCAGAACAAAGAGGAGACCATGGATGATGAGGACATCAGGTCGTACATCCAGCCAGGAGACCAGACTGGCCGACCAGGAAGCTTGCCCGAGACAGCCGGGCCATTTGGCATGGCTGCCGGACCAAGCAGTACCGCCGGAACCTCGACCAATAGGACCAGACCGGTCAGCATTGCCGGCGGAGAGGCCCAAGCTTCCGGCACACTTGGTGGCGACGTGGATGACACCGCCGGTCCCCTTGGTGATGCCACCGGCTCCGGGATCAACTTGGCCGGTCTTGAAGGCATTCCGGCCAGTACCTCACACAATCCAGCCGGTACAGCCGATCCAGCCGAGTACACGCGCATTTCCACTTCTACACAAGAAGACTCAGACCAGATGAGCTACCAGCTCCAGGATATGCACCTAGAGGAAGTGTCTACACCAGTGGTACCTCAAGGAGCAATGACAAGAAGCAGATCAAGGGCACTCTTCCACAAATTCAGCTTATGGGTCGACAAACTCCTAGAGGAAGAGCAGCTAAGGACAATGGGCCAGAAGAGCAAATTAGAGTCCAAAGGCTTCTCAACAACACAGGGAACATCAGAGACTTGGGCTTTAGTGGCAAGAGAGGTCAGGGCCCAAAGATTCCTAACCCTACTCCAAGTCGAAGACTAGGAGCAAGGCGCGTGCATGCCACAAGGACGGCCACCTCCCATTTCTTGGCCGTGAGGTAAGTAAGGTAAGTTTTCAATAAGAATATTTGCCTCTTTCTGTTTTGCAGGGTAGGATCTAGAATATTTACATTTATTGAGTCAAAGACATTTTAGGAATAGATCATTTTTCCATTATACACTTTTGTATCTTTTCCTTTTGTGCACTTTTGTAAATTTTTCTTTTCTTATTTGAGTCGACCCTAGTAGGTCAAACTGTCGAGCATATTAATAAGGCTCCTTCCAGCATTGTAGTTCGACAACCTTTTTGATATTAATAAAGTAGAACTTTTCTTCCAACAAGTTTTCTCTCAAAAATCTTGTGCGCTTAGAATCTAGTTGAGACCAGCCCTCCTAGCTCTAAGTTTGTAATTTATCACGAGGTTCATCACCCCTCGTGTGGTTCACTTCACCTTTTCATCGAATACCAACCCAAAAACCCCTATCCAAGAAGTCTAAGGGCGAGTTTCTCACCTAACCTTCTCCAAACAGCCCACGCGCATATAAGCCTTGAATCGAGGCTTATATCATTTTGGTATCAGAGCTTAAAACTCCTAAACCAGGTTGTTTCTATCCTTTAACTTGTCTTGTTTCTTGTTACTGCATTAGTTTAAGTTTCATTCAATCAAAATAAAAAAATAACATCAAACTCCAAACCGAGTGCATCTAGCTCCTACGTGTATCACTAGGGTTTAGAATCACTTTTGCATTGCCATTCACGTTTTTCTTTTTGTTTAAATCATATTTCCTTTATTTTTAAGTTGAATTAAAAAGAAAAGAAAAAGAAAATAGGAAAAATACCAAAGGAATTCAAATTGGACACCTAGCACAAGTTGTCAAGAAAGTTTCTTTTTTTTCAAATCTTCATATTTTTGAATTTCCAATTCTCAGATTTTTTACTTTTTGCAAATTTTTCGAATCCTTATAAAAAGAAAACCCTCCTAATAATTTAGGAGTATCACAACTTGTCATCTTCCTTTGTAGCACGCAATGGCAGAAGAAAATAGAGAAGCAACCGAAGCGATGATGGCCATGTTCACCACACTCCAAACACAACTCGCATCCATAGGCGGGAGGTTGGAGCGCGTGGAAAGACCGGTGAGATTCCAGGCCATAAGGCACGTGAGAGCTGAGCAAGACCGTCCTGAGGGTCCTGAGCACCTTAGGACACGGCACAAACAGGAGGAGCCCCAGCCAGATGGAAATGAGGACACACAACCTCATAACTATCACCATAGGCCGAGAGGACCTCCACGGCAACCAGAGGCAGAAGATGATGGCTTTGAGCCATATGTTCTTCACCAGAGACCAAGGATGCCTCCTAGACATCATGAGTATGGAGATGAACACGCCTATAACCGGGTAACTCATCCTGATGGTAAGCTAACTCCTCCAAGTTTTGCAGGAAAAGTAGACCCCGAGGCTTACCTAGATTGGGAGAGAAGAATGGATCATATCTTTGATCATTACAACCAACCAGAGCCTAGGAGAGTCTCAATGGTAGTAGCACAACTCATGGACAATGCCCTCATCTGGTGGGATCGTGAGGTATCTGACCGGAGGAGGAAAAGAATGAGGCCCTAGACTCATGGGTTGACATGAAAGACCTCATGCGACAAAGGTTTGTTTCACCTTACTTTCATAGAGACTTGCAACGTCGTTTTCGTACTCTTAAGCAGGGTACTAGATCAGTAGAGGAGTACTATGAAGAGTTCGAGAAGCTAAGGAACAGATTGGAGCTCAATGATGATGAAGAAGCATTGATGGCACAATTCTTGGATGGACTCCAGGAAAGAATCAGCCGCAAGGTGGAAAGGCAAATCTACAATGATTTCAAAGACTTGTTCCACCTATCTGTCAAGGCTGAGCAGGACATCAAACATAAGAGCCAAGACATCCGTAGCAAGCCTAAGACGCCTTGGGCACCAAGCAACATTCCCAAGCCCGTAGACAAAGGCAAGAGCATAGAGATCGATTCAAGGTTCAAGAGCAAGCCTCCTGAACCAACCCGTGATCAGAAAGAGCCTAGTAAGTCTTCTAACCCTCAAAGATCACGTGACATCA
>JAEVFF010001687.1:21814-35227 GCA_018901945.1 Pugionium dolabratum | reverse complement strand
GACCAGATAAGCTACCAGCTTCAGGACATGCATCTAGAGGAAGTCTCTACACCAGTAGTGCCACCAGGAGCAATGACAAGGAGCAGATAAAGAGCACTCTTCCACAAGTTCAGCTTATGGGTCGACAAGCTCCTAGAGGAAGATAACCTAAGGGCAATGGGCCAAAAGTCCAAAGAAGAGTCCAAAGGCTTCTCAACAACACAAGGGACATCAAAAACTTGGGATTTAGTGGCAAGAGAGGTCAGGGCCCAAAGATTCCTAACTCTACTCCAAGTCGAAGACTAGGAGCAAGGCGCGTGCATGCCACAAGGACGGCCACCTTCCATTTCTTGGCCGTGAGGTAAGTAAGGTAAGTTTTCAATAAGAATCTTTGTCTCTTTCTGTTTTGCAGGGTAGGATCTAGAATATTTACATTTATTGAGTCAAAGACATTTTAGGAATAGGTCCTTTTTCGATTATACACTTTTGTATCTTTTCCTTTTGTGCACTTTTGTAAGTTTTCCTTTTTCTTATTTGAGTCGACCCTAGAAGGTCAAGCTGTCGAGCATATTAATAAGGCTCCTTCCAGCATTGTAGTTCGACAACCTTTTGATATTAATAAAGATAGAACTTTCTTCCAACAAGTTTTCTCTCTAAGAATCTTGTGCGCTTAGACCCTAGTTGAGACCAGCCCTCCTAGCTCTAAGTTTGTGATTTATCACGAGGTTCATCACCCCTCGTGTGGTTCACTTCACCTTTCCATCAAATACCAACCCAAAAACCCTATCCAAGAAGTCTAAGGTCGAGTTTCTCACCTAAACTTCTCCAAACAGCCCACGCGCATATAAGCCTTGAATCGAGGCTTGTATCAGGATGATGGGGAAATCAGGTCGTATGGCCGGCCAGGAGACCAGACTGGCCGACCAGGAAGCTTGCCTGAGATAGCTGGGCCATGTGGCACATCTGCCGGCCCAAGCGGTACCGCCGGACCCTCGACCAACAGGACCGGACCGATCAGCATTGCCGGCGGAGAGACCCAAACCTCCGTCCCTACTGGTGGTGACGTGGATGACACCACCGGTCCCAGTGGTGATGCCGCCGACTCGGAGATCAACTTGGCCGGTCCACAAGGCATTCCGGCCAGTACCTCGCACAGTCCAGCCTGTACAAGCGATCCAGCCGAGGACACGGGCATTTCAACTTCTACACAAGGAGACTCGGACCAGATAAGCTACCAGATTCAAGACATGCATCTAGAGGATGTCTCTACACAAGTGGTGCCACCAGGAGCAATGACAAGGAGTAGATCAAGAGCACTCTTCCACAAATTCAGCTTATGGGTCCACAAGCTCCTAGAGGATGATCGACAAAGGACAGTTGGCTAAAAGTGCAAAGAAGAGTCCAAAGGCTTCTCAACAATGCGTGGAAGTTCAGAGACTTGGGCTTTAGTGGCCAGAGAGGTCAGGGCCCAAAGATTGCTAACCCTACTCCACGTCGAAGATTAGGAGCAAGGCGCGTGCATGCCACAAGGACGGCCACCTTCCATTTCCTGGCCGTGAGGTAAGAAAGGTAAGTTTTCAATTCGAATATATGCCTCTTTCTGTTTTGCAGGGTAGGATCTAGATTGTTTACATTTTTGAGTCAAAGAAATTTTAGGAATAGGTCCTTTTTCGGTTATGCACTTTTGTACATTTTCCATTTGTGCACTTTTGTAAACTTTCCTTTTCTTTCTTTGAGTCGACCTTAGAAGGTCAAGCTGTCGAGCATATTAATAAGGCTCCTTCCAGCATTGTAGTTCGACAACCTTTTTGATATTAATAAAGTGCGAATTTTCTTACAAGTTTTCTCTCTAAGAATCTTGTGCGCTTAGAACCTAGTTGAGACCAGCCCTCCTAGCTCTAAGTTTGTGATTTATCACGAGATTAATCACCCCTCTTGTGGTTCACCTCACTCTTCCATCCCATACCAACCCAAAAACCCATATCCAAGAAGTCTAAGGTCGAGTTTCTCACCTAACCTTCTCCACACAGCCCACGCGCATATAAGCCTTGAATCGAGGCTTGTATCAGCCGGAAATGTTGGTTGGTCCTTGATACAAGCCTTGATTCAAGGCTTATATGCGCGTGGGCTGTTTGGAGAAGGTTAGGTGAGAAACTCGACCTTAGACTTCTTGGATAGGGGGTTTTGGGTTGGTATTCGATGGAGGGGTGAAGTGAACCACACGAGGGGTGATGATTCTCGTGATATATCACAAAATTAGAGCTAGGAGGGCTGGTCTCAACTAGATTCTAAGCGCACAAGCTCTTTGAGAGAAAAACTTGTAAAGAGAAAATTCGCACTTTATTAATATAAAAAAAGGTTGTCGAACTACAATGCTGGAAGGAGCCTTATTAATATGCTCGACAGCTTGACCTTCTAGGGTCGACTCAAATAAAGAAAAGGAAAGTTTACAAAAGTGCACAAATGGAAAAGATACAAAAGTGTATAACCGAAAAAGGACCTATTCCTAAAATGTTCTTGACTCAAAAATGTAAAGAATCTAGATCCTACCCTGCAAAACAGAAAGAGACATATATTCGAATTGAAACTTACCTTACTTACCTCACGGCCAAGAAATGGAAGGTGGTCGTCCTTGTGGCATGCACGCGCCTTGCTCCTAGTCTTCGACTTGGAGTAGGGTTAAGAATCTTTGGGCCCTGACCTCTCTTGCCACTAAAGCCCAAGTCTCTGAATCCCTTGCATTGTTGAGAAGCCTTTGGACTCTTCTTTGCACTTCTGGTCCATTGTCCTTAGTGATCTTCCTCTAGGAGCTTGTCGACCCATAAGCTGAACTTGTGGAAGAGTGCTCTTGATCTGCTCCTTGTCATTGCTCCTGGTGGCACTACCTGATGTCCCGGAATTCTCTACACCAGTTGTGCCACCAGGAGCAATGACAAGGAGCAGATCAAGGGCGCTCTTCCACAGATTCAGCTTGTGGGTCGACAAGCTCCTAGAGGATGATCGACAAAGGACATTGGACCAAGAGTGCAAAGAAGAGTCCAAAGGCTTCTCAACAATGCAAGGGACTTCAGAGACTTGGGCTTTAGTGGCAAGAGAGGTCAGGGCCAAAAGATTCCTAACCCTACTCCAAGTCGAAGACTAGGAGCAAGGCGCGTGCATGCCACAAGGTCGGCCACCTTTCATTTCTTGGCCGTGAGGTAAGAAAGGAAAGTTTTCAAATTATATACTTGCCTCTTTCTGTTTTGCAGGGTAGGATTTAGATTATTTACATTTTTGAGTCAAAGACATTTTAGGAATAAGTCCTTTTCGGTTATGCACTTTTGTAAGTTTTCCATTTGTGCACTTTTGTAAGTTTTCCATTTCTTTTCTTGAGTCGACCCTAGAATGTCAAGCTGTCGAGCATATTAATAAGGCTCCTTCCAGCATTGTAGTTCGACAACCTTTTTGATAATTAATAAAGATCAAATTTTCTTTCTACACGACAACCTTTTTGATAATAAATAAAGATCAAATTTTCTTTCTACACGTTATTCTCTCAAGAGACTTGTGCGCTTATAACCTAGTTGAGACCAGCCCTCCTAGCTCTAAGTTTGTGATTTATCACGAGGTTCATCACCCCTCATGTGATTCACTTCACCCCTCCATTCATTACCAAACCGAAACCCCCTATCCAGAAGTTTAAGGTTGAGTTTCTCACCTAAACTTCTCCAAACAGCCCACGCGCGTACAGCCTTGAATCGAGGCTTGTATCAGCCAGGCCATTTGGCGCGTCTGCCAGAACACGTGGCACCGCCGGCCCTACGACCAGCCGGGCTGGGCCGATCAAAATTTCCGGCGGAGGGGCCCAAACCTCTGGCCCAGCTGGCGGCACTGTGAATGACACCGCCGGCCCAACCTGCGATGCCGCCAGCTCAGGAATCAATCAGGCCGGCTCCGATGACAACTTGGCCAGTTCCTTGCACAGTCCAGCCGATTGCACCACCATTTCCACATCAACACAAGGGGACTCGGATCAGATAAGCTAACAGCTTCAAGGCATGAACATGGATGAAGTCTCTACACAAATGGTGCCACCAGGAGCCTTGACACGGAGCATAACAAGGGCACTCTTCCACAAGTTCGGTTTGTGGGTAGACAAACTCCTATAAGATGATCCACAAGGAGCATTTGGCGAAGAGTACAAGGAAGAGTCAAAAGACTTCTCAACATTGCAAAGGAATCCAAAGACTTGGGCTTCCATTGCAAAAGAGGCCAGGGCTCAACAATTCAAAACCCTACTCCAAGTTGAAGACTAGGAGCTAGGCGCGTGCATGCCACAAGGTCGGCCACCTTCCATTTCTTGGCCGAAAGGTAAGAATGGTAAGTTTTCATTTATATACTTGCCTTTTCTGTTTTGCAGGGTAGGAATTAGAAGTTTTACAATTTTGAGTCAATAACAATTTAGATAGTACTCCTTTTTCGGTTATTTCCTTTTTGTAATTTTCCTTGTGCACTTTTGTAACTTTTCTATTATTCTTTTGAGTTGACCCTAGAAGGTTAAGGCTGCTGAGCATATTAATAAGGCTTATTCAGCATTGTAGTTCGACAACTTTTTGATATTAATAAAGATAGAACTTTCTTCCTACGAGTTTTCTCCTAAAACATTTTTGCTTAGAACTCTAGTTGAGACCAACCCTCCTAACTTCTAAGTTGTGATTTATCACGAGGTTCATCACCCCTCGTGTGGTTCACTTCACCTCTCCATCCAATACCCACCAGAAAACCCCCATCCAGAAGCCTAAGGCCAAGTTTCTTGTCTAATCTTCTCTAACCAGTCCACGCGTGTTACGGTCTTGATTCAAGGCTTGTACCAGAGAAGCTCAGGAGAAGGCATTCCAGGCCTTGAAGGACAGCCTCACGCATGCACCAGTGCTAGTCCTGCCCGACTTCAACACGACGTTTGAAGTGGAGTGTGATGCCTCTGGAATAGGCATATGAGCAGTTCAAACCCAAGGAGGGAAGCCAGTGGCATATTTCAGTGAGAAGTTGGGTGGGTCCTCACTAAATTACCCCACCTATGACAAGGAGCTCTATTCCCTAGTCCGAGCTTTGGACACTTGGAAACATTACTTGTTGTCCAACGAGTTTGTGATCCACACTGATAACGAGACTCTCAAACACCTTAGATGATGAGGGCATCAGATCGTATGGCCGGCCAGGAGATCGTATGGCCGACCAGAGTGCTTGCCTGTGACAGCCAGGCCATTTGGCGTGCATGCCGGCCCAAGCAGTACCGCTGGGCCTACGACCAGCCGGGCCGAACCAATCAATCTTTTCGGCGGAGAGGCCCAAACCTCCGGCCCAACTGGCGGCGACGTGGATGACACCACCGGCCCAATTGGTGACGCCACCGGCTTCGGGTTCAACTTGGCCGGCTCCGATGACAATACGGCCAGCACCTCCTACAGTCCAGCCAGTACAGCCGATCCAGCCGATTGCACCACCATTTCATCATCGACACAAAGAGACTCGGACCAGATAAGCTACCAGATTCAGTACATGCATCTAGATGAAGTTTCTACACCAGTGGTGCCACCAGGAGCAATGACAAGGAGCAGAACAAGGGCGTTCTTCCACAAGTTCAGCTTGTGGGTCGACAAGCTCCTAGAGGATGATCGACAAAGGACATTGGGCCAAGAGTGCAAAGAAGAGTCCAAAGGCTTCTCAAAAATGCAAGGGACTTCAGAGACTTGGGATTTAGTAGCAAGAGAGGTCAAGGCCCAACGATTCCTAACCCTACTCCAAGTCGAAGACTAGGAGCAAGGCGCGTGCATGCCACAAGGTCGGCCACCTTCTATTTCTTGGCCGATAGGTAAGAATGGTAAGTTTTCAATTTATATACTTGCCTTTTTTCTGTTTTGCAGGGTAGGATTTAGAATGTTTACATTTTGAGCCAAAGACAATTTAGGTAGAAGTCCTTTTTCGGTTATTCACTTTTGTAATTTTTCCATTTGTCCACTTTTGTAAGTTTTCCATTTTTCTTTGAGTCGACCCTAGAAGGTCAAGCTGTCGAGCATATTAATAAGGCTCCTTCCAGCATTGTAGTTCGACAACCTTTTTCTGATATTAATAGATCGAATTTTCTTTCTGCAATTTATTCTCTCAAGAGACTTGTGCGCTTAGAACCTAGTTGAGACCAGCCCTCCTAGCTCTATGTTTGTGATTTATCACGAGGTTCATCACCTCTCGTGGGGTTCACTTCACCCTTCAATCCTTTACCAAACAGAAAACCCCCATCCAGAAGCTTAAGGTTGAGTTTCTCACCTAATCTTCTCCAGCGTACAACCTTGAATCGAGGCTTGTATCATTTTGGTATCAGAGCTTAAAGCTCCTAAAACCAGGTTGTTTCTATCCTTTAATTAGTTTGATTCCAGTTCTTGCATTAGCTTAAGTCGCATTCAAGAAAATAAAAAAAATAACATCAAATCTCCAAACCGAGTGCATCTAGCTTCTACGTGCATCACTAGGGCTTAGATTCATTCTTGCATTGCACTTTTCGTCTTTCCTTTTTGTTTAAAGCATATTTGCATTATCATTAAGTTAAATTAAAAAGGAAAAAAAATAGAAAAACATCAAAAGAAATCGACCAAAAAACAGCTAGCACTAGTTATTAGGAAGTTTTCATTTTTCCAACTTTTCCATTTTTCAAATTTTCCTTTTTCCCAGTTTTTCTTTTTTGTATTTTTAGAATTCTTCTATAAAAAGAAAACCTTCCTAATCAACTTAGGAGCAAAATAACTTGTGTTTCTTTCTTATAGCACAATGGCAGAAGGAAATCAGGATGCAGCCGAGGCCATGATGGCCATGTTCACCACCCTCCAAACACAACTCGCATCCATTGGCGAGAGGTTGGAGCGCATGGAGAGGCCGGTGAGATTCCAGGCCATAAGACACGTGACGGCTGAGCAAGACCATGCTGAGGGTCCTGAACACCCTATTGAAAGAATATTGAGATTAGAGAGGAGAAATGTGAAGAATTGAATCTGGAAACTCAAAGAGAAGTATGAGAAAATGAGAAATGTGTTAGACTTATGGAAAAGAATCTCCTAAGAGTTCTATCATACATTGAGTCTTTACAGCCCTTTTATAGAGTATTTACAATGTGAACACAAAGGAAAACGTAATCAAACTTGTGGATGAGCTTGAATAGAGGAGGAGTTTGTCAACAACCAATGAGAAGAGAGGGGAAGACCTGCAAACTGTCTCATGAACGTTTGGTGTGGTTATCAAGGCTGTGTGCAGCAGGCATGACTGTTTGGTGTGGTTACCAAGACTGTGTGGAGCATGGACATGTCTTTTTCACCTTGATTCTTCTCCCAAGGCAGCTATTTAACAATTTTAACCATGTGGTTAATAATAACTCCCTCCTTTTTCTTTTCCCTTGTTATTCAAACTGAATTTTCGTGCTCACACTTGCCTTGTAGGTCAAGATAGGTCTTATTTGATTTTCCTATGTCAATACTCCCCCTCAAGCTAAAGACTTTGGAATCACCCTAAAGTCTTAAGCTTGGGAACCCAATGCAACACCTCATTAAAAACCTTATTAAGGAAAACCACTTGGGATAAAACCTTAATAAGGGAAAAAGAGTGTGTTGCTCTTGGATTAGGAGACCTTTGATCATGGATGTGATAAATCAACAAGCCCAAGTCTTCTAAAGATGTTCTTGCAAACTTTGAGACTTGCTGCCTTTGTGAAGATGTTAGCTAGTTGGTTTTCACTCCTTGTATAACATGGCAGAATGGTTCCATCTTGAACTTTCTCCCTAACCTTATGGCAATCGATCTCTATGTGCTTGGTCCTCTCGTGAAACACTGAGTTTATAGCTATGTGAATGGCTGCCTGATTATCACAATGGAAGGTGATTGGCCCTGGTTGTTCAATGCCGAAGTCTTTCAAGAGCACTTTGATCCAAGTTACTTCACTTGTCAGCTTCCTCATAGCCTATATTATGCTTCAGCACTAGAACATGATACCACCTTCTGCTTCTTAGTCTTCCAAGTGACTAAGTTCCCACCAATGAAGGTGCAATACCCAGTGGTTGATTTCCTATCCACTCTATCACCAGCCCAATCCGCATCACAATAGCCGACAATCTCAGTGTTCCCATTCCTGCCCATCCATATGCCTTGACCAGGAGATCCTTTGATGTATCTAAGGATCCTTTCTACCATGCTCCAATGATATACAGTAGGTTTTTGCATATGTTGACTCACTTGATTCACAGCAAAACATAAGTTTGGTCGTGTGAGGGTGAGGTAGATCAGCTTCCCAACGAGTCTCCTATACTGAGAAACATCCTTAAATAACTCGTCAGATTTCTCCCCCTTTCCATTGACCTTGTAGTCATCTTCAAGAGGAGTTTTGGCCGGTTTAGCCCCAAGCTTTCCCGTGTCTGTCAACAGATCGAGAGCATACTTTCTTTGGGATAGAAAGAACCCTTCTTGAGACCGACACACTTCAATACCCAAGAAGTACTTCAACTCTCCAAGATCCTTGATGTCAAATGATCTGTTTAAGAAGGCCTTTGTGGACTGATTCCTTCCTTATCATCTCCTGTGATGATAAGGTCATCCACATAAACCAAGACCGCCACGATTCCTTTGGAGTTTTGACGAGTGAACAAAGTATGATCTGAATGGGATTTCCTAAAACCATTATCAGTAAGTGTGGAGCTTAATTTGTGATACCAGGCCCTTGGTGACTGCTTCAACCCATATATTGCCTTCCTAAGTCTTAGAACATGTCCCTCTTTGCAAAAATCTTCAAGGCCTGGTGGTGGAGTCATATACACTTCCTCTTCAAGTTCTCCTTGTAGGAATGCGTTCTTGACATCCATTTGCCATAAGTCCCAAGTCAGATTCGTAGCTAGTGAAAGAACAACCCGTACAGTGTGTAGCTTAGCCACCGGTGCAAATGTATCAGTATAGTCCTCTCCATATGTCTGAGTGAAACCTCTTGCAACTAGACGCGCCTTGTACCTTTCTATGTCCCCATTGCTCTTATACTTGATGGTGAACACCCACTTGGAACTCACAGCCTTCTTGCCTTTGGGAAGTTCTTGTATATCCCATGTATGGCTCCCTTCTCATATTTTACTGCATCTAACCATTCTTTCTTGCTCTTAGCTTCTTCATAAGTACTTGGAATCCGATTTTGTTCAATTTTTCGAAGGAATGCATGATGACTAGATGGCAAGAGGTCAAGGGAACAAACAACTTGTATGGGATGAGCCACGACCTGGTTGTTGTAGAAGACCCTAGTGTTTACCCAATTGGATGGATCTTTCCTAAGTCTAGTACTCCTCCTTAGTTGCTGAACAGGAGGTGCAGCCTCGTCTACAACCGTTTCCTCTTCCATTTGGTGAATAGGTTCCTCTATACCCACTTCCAAGTTGTCTTGTTCTTGGTTTTGGGCCGTAGCTTCTTCTTGGTTTTGGGCCGTAGCTTCTTCTTGGATTGGAGTTGGTTCTTGAGTTACCGCCCTTGTTCATTCTCTTCGGTATCTTGTGAACTACTTGGAATTCTTGCTTCTTCTTGTCTTGAATCCTTTGGCACATCATTTCCCAAATGATTCAAGAGAAACCTCAAACTCGTAGCCAAATCAGAAGGTGACCTTGAGAGATCCTTCAATCCTTCCAAATCTTTCTGATCATAATAGCTTCGTTCTTGTATGAACTTGACATCTCTAGACACATATGTCCTATTGTTCCTCGGATCATAAAACTTATAACCCTTTTGTGCTGTCGAATATCCAAGGAACATACACTTGATGCATTTTGCCTCCAACTTGTTTCTTTGATCACCTGGAACATACACAAAGCACACACACCCAAATACACGCAAATGATCGATGGAAGGTTTAGTTTTATTGAGTACCTCAAATGGGGATATGTCTTTCAAGACTTTGGTTGGAATCCGATTGATGAGGTAGCAAGCAACCAAGACTGCATCTCCCCAAAAACTTTTAGGAACATTGGTATGAAACATAATGGATCTTGCTACTTCCATTAAATGTCGGTTCTTCCTTTCAGCAACTCCATTTTGTTGTGGTGTGTGTGGACAGCTAGTTTGATGTAGTATTCCATGTTTGTTTAGATGAGCTTTGAAGCTTTGACTTGTGTATTCCCCTCCATTATCTGATCTTAACACTTTGATCTTGGCATTGAATTGATTAGTAACATAATTATGAAAGTTTATAAATCCTCATAAACTCTATCTTTAGATGGAAGTAATGTAACCCATGTATATTTCGATTTCTCATCTATAAAGGTCACAAAGTATTTATTCCTATCTCTAGACATGCAAGGTGAGGTCAAAACATCATAATGTACTAAATCAAAGCAATGCTCATAAATTGTAGACGATTTAGGGAAAAAACACGACAATGTTTGCCAAGGATACAAGCCTCACAAACTGAGTGATCATAAGCAACATTAGGCATTATTAAGCTTAAAGCACGAGCATGAGGACGTCCTAGTCTAGCATGCCATAAGACATCTTTATTAGCATAAACACATGATTTCAAAGCTAAGGAATCCGAATTGCTTGGAGGAGTGTCCTCAAGAACATAGAGCTCATCTTGAGTCCCACCACTTCCAAGTATCTTACCACTCTTAATATTTTGAAAGTAAACATTGTTAGGCCCAAAAGTAACATTGCAATTCAGGTCTTTAGTAGCCCTTTTAACCGAAACTAGATTATACTTAAACTTAGATACAAAGAAAACATTAGTTTCTTTGCGAAATTGTCTTAATTTTCTGGTTCCTTCAATTGGAATACTCTTACCATCAGCTATAGTTACTTTTCCTAGACATGGTTCAATGTTCATTAACAACCTACCATTGCTAATCATATGGTGAGAAGCACCCGAATCCACTACCAACTTATGATCTGGTTTATCAAGCAATTTATGAGAGTAGAGTGTGATACCGGAGAGTTTTGAGGCATAGGCCTTGATCAGATCCTCCAAGTCACTCTTCTTAACATACTCCATGGATACATTCTTAGCTAGCTCCCGTCCTTGGTTGGATGAACTTTCCGGTTCAGTCACAACCTTTTGAGAGATGTTAGCCTTTGAATCCTTGAACCGGTTTGGCTTGAGGTGAGGATGAAGTATCCAGCACTTGTCCTTGATGTGGCCATTCCTCTTACAATGCTCACACATCACACTCTTCATATCCTCTTGCTTAAACACGCTTTTCTTGGCCATGACTAGTTCTCCTTTACCACCAAACAAACCAATGTTGCCTTGCTCCTTTTGAATCTACGAGCACACCTCTTCGAAATCAGGGAGTTTTGGTTCTCTCAGATGGACTTAATCACATCCTTAAAGGCTGGATTTAGGTTGAGAAGGAGCTCAAATATCTTGTCTTGTTCCTTCCTTTCATTAAGCACCTTTGGATCCATAGAACTTGGTCTCAACATGTCAAGCTTGGACCATGTTGACTGGAACTTTCCTAGGAATTTTGTGAACTCCATATCCTCATCATTGAGAGTCTTCTTAACCTCATACACACGGCTGAGGTTTGAAACATCCCCATACACCCTCTTGAGAGTCTCCCAAAGAGACTTGGAGGTTTCACAATGTGCATAAGCTTCAAGAATGGATGGGTCCAATGAATTTTGGAGGAATCCAAGGACTGATTGATCTTCTTGGAACCACCTAGCTTCTTCTTTTTTTGTTGCCTAATCCTTCTTCTCCTTTGGATCATCTATAGATGGAGTATTATCCTCCCAGATGTGATTCCAAATTCCTTTGCCACAAATGGCTGTCTTGATAGTTCTTGACCATAATGTGTAGTTCAAGCCTTTGAGAACTACTGGTATCACCATAGGTTTCAGGCTGGAACTGATTTGAACTGTATCCTCCATTGTTAGGCTTTGAAGATTATACAAGCCTCGATTCAAGGCTTATATGCGCATGGGCTGTGTGGAGAAGGTTAGGTGAGAAACTCGACCTTAGACTTCTTGGATAGGGGTTTTTGGGTTGGTATTCGATGGAAAGGTGAAGTGAACCACACGAGGGGGTGATGAACCTCGTGATAAATCACAAACTTAGAGCTAGGAGGGCTGGTCTCAACTAGATTCTAAGCGCACAAGATTCTTGAGAGAAAACTTGTTGGAAGAAAAGTTCTACTTTATTAATATCAAAAAGGTTGTCGAACTACAATGCTGGAAGGAGCCTTATTAATATGCTCGACAGCTTGACCTTCTAGGGTCGACTCAAATAAGAAAAGGAAAATTTACAAAAGTGCACAAAAGGAAAAGATACAAAGTGTATAATCGAAAAAGGACCTATTCCTAAAATGTCTTTGACTCAATAAATGTAAATATTCTAGATCCTACCCTGCAAAACAGAAAGAGGCAAATATTCTTATTGAAAAATTACCTTACTTACCTCACGGCCAAGAAATGGAAGGTGGCCGTCCTTGTGGCATGCACGCGCCTTGCTCCTAGTCTTCGACTTGGAGTAGGATTAGGAATCTTTGCGCCCTGACCTCTCTTGCCACTAAAGCCCAAGTCTCTGTTGTCCCTTGGGTTGTTGAGAAGCCTTTGGACTCTACTTTGCACTTCTGGCCCATTGTCCTTAGTCGATCTTCCTCTAGGAGCTTGTCGACCAATAAGCTGAACTTGTGGAAGAGTGCTCTTGATCTACTCCTTGTCATTGCTCCTGGTGGCACTACTGGTGTGGATACTTCCTCTAGATGCATGTCCTGAAGTTGGTAGCTTATCTGGTCCGAGTTTCCTTGTGTAGAAGTTGAAATGCTCGTGCACTCGGCTGGATTGGCTGTACCGGCTGTACCGGCTGGAATGTGCGAGGTACTGGCCGGAATGCCTTCAGGACCGGCCAAGTTGATCCCGGAGTCGGTGGCATCACCAAGGGGACCGGTGGTGTCATCCACGTCGCCACCAAGTGTGCCGGAAGCTTGGGCCTCTCCGCCGGCAATGCTGGTTGGTCTGGTCCTATTGGTCAAGGGTCCGGCGGTACTGCTTTGGCCGGCAGGGGTGCCAGTTGGCCCTGCTATCTCGGGCAAGCTTCCTGGTCGGCCAGTCTGGTCTCCTGGCTGGACATACGACCTGATGTCCTCATCATCCCCTCCCTCTTCAGTAGGTTTTGACCTCAAAACTGGTTCATCTGCATGGAAAAGGGCTAAGTCAGTTACGTTGAACGTGTTGGACACATTAAACTCACCTGGGAGCTCGATCCGGTAGGCGTTGTTGTTGATCCTCTCCAGCACTCTGAATGGTTCATCTCCTCTTGGTGCTAGCTTGGAACTCCTTAGGTTGGGGAACCTCTCCTGCCGTAGGTGTAGCCACACCCAATCGCCTGGTTGGAAGATCACCTCCTTTCTTCCCTTGTTGGCATGAGTCACATACTGCCTGGTCCTCTTCTCC
>JAEVFF010001687.1:0-19917 GCA_018901945.1 Pugionium dolabratum | reverse complement strand
CTTGTATATCCCATGTATGATTCCTTTCCATAGCTCCCTTCTCATCTCTTACTGCATCTAACCATTCTTTCTTGCTCTCAGCTTCTTCATAAGTCATTGGAATCTGACTTTGTTCAATCTTTCCAAGGAATGCTTGATGACTAGATGGCAAGAGGTCAAGGGAACAAACAGCTTGTATGGGATGAGCCATGGCCTGGTTGTTGTAGAATACCCTAGTGTTCCTAAGTCTAGTACTCCTCCTTAAATGCTGAACAGGTGGTGCAGCCTCCTCTACAACCGTTTCCTCTTGCATTTGGTGAATAGGTTCCTCTATACCCACTTCCAAGTCGTCTTGTTCTTGATTTTGGGCCATAGCTTCTTCTTGGATTGGAGTTGGTTCTTGAGTTACCAACCCTTGTTCATTCTCTTGGGTATCTTGTGAACTACTTAAGGTTCTTGTTTCTTCGTGTCTTGAATCCTTTGGCAGATCATTTCCCAAATGATTCAAGAGAAACCTCAAACTCGTAGCCAAATCAGAAGGTGACCTTGAGAGATACTTCAATCCTTCCCAATCTTTCTGATCATAATAGCTTTGTTCTTCTATGAACTTGACATCTCTAGACACATATGTCCTGTTGTTGCTCGGATCATAGAACTTATAACCCTTTTGTGTTGTCGAATATCCAAGGAACATACACTTGATGCTCTTTGCCTCCAACTTGTTTCTTAGATCACCTGGAACATACACAAAGCACACACACCCAAATACACGTAATGATCAATGGAAGGTTTAGTTTTATTGAGTACCTCAAATGGGGATATATCTTGCAAGACTTTGGTTGGAATCCGATTGATGAGGTAGCAAGCAACCAAGACTGCATCTCCCCAAAAACTTTTAGGAACATTGGTATGAAACATCATGGATCTTGCAACTTCCATTAAGTGTCGGTTCTTCCTTTCAGCAACTCCATTTTGTTGTGGTGTGTGTGGACAGCTAGTTTGATGTAGTATTCCATGTTTGTTTAGATGAGCTTTGAATCTTTGACTTGTGTATTCCCTCCATTATCTGATCTTAACACTTTGATCTTGGCATTGAATTGATTAGTAACATAATTATGAAAGTTTATAAATGCCTCATAACCCCTATCTTTAGATGGAAGTAATGTAACCCATGTATATTTCGATTTCTCATCTATAAAGGTCACAAAGTATTTATTCCTATCTCTAGACATGTAAGGTGAGGTCCAAACATCGTAATGTACTAAATCAAAGCAATGCTCATAAATTGTAGACGATTTAGGGAAAACAACACGACAATGTTTGCCAAGGATACAAGCCTCACACACTGAGTGATCATAAGCGACATTAGGAATTATTAAGCTTAAAGCACGAGCATGAGGATGTCCTAATCTAGCATGCCATAAGACATCTTTATTAGCAAAAACACAGGATTTGAAAGCTAAGGAATCCAAATTGCTTGGAGGGTCTTCAAGAACATAGAGCTCATCTTAAGTTACACCACCTCCAAGTATCTTACCACTCTTAATATCCTGAAAGTAAACATTGTTAGGCCCAAATGTAACATTGCAATTGAGGTCTTTAGTAGCCTTTTTGACCGAAACTAGATTAGACTTAAATTTAGGTACAAAGAATGCATCAGTTTCTTTGTCAAATAGTCTTAATTTTCCGGTTCCTTCAATTGGAATACCCTTACCATCAGCTATAGTTACTTGTCCTAGACATGGTTCAATGTTCTTTAACAACCTAGCATTGCTAAGCATATGGTGAGAAGCACCTGAATCCACTACCAACTTATGATCTGGTTTATCAAGCGATTTATGGGAGTAGAGTGTGATACCGGAGAGTTTTGAGGCATAGGCCTTGATGAGATCCTCCAAGTCACTCTTCTTAACATACTCCATGGATACATTAATAGCTAGCTCCCCTCCTTGGTTGGATGAACTTGCCGGTTCAGTCGCAACCATTTGAGAGATGTTAGCCTTTGAATCCTTGAACCGGTTTGGCTTGAGATGAGGATGAAGTATCCAGCACTTGTCCTTGATGTGGCCATTCCTCTTACAATGCTCACACATCACACTCTTCCTATCCTCTTGCTTAAACACGCTTTTGTTGGCCATGACTAGTTCTCCTTTACCACCAAACAAACCAATGTTGCCTTGCTCCCTTTGAATCCGTGAGCACACCTCTTCGAAATCAGGGAGTTTTGGCTCTCTCAGGATGGACTTAATCACATCCTTAAAGGCTGGATTTAGGTTGAGAAGGAGCCCAAATATCTTGTCTTGTTCCTTCCTTTCATTAAGCACCTTTGGATCCATAGAACTTGGTCTCAACATGTCAAGCTCGGACCATGTTGACTGGAACTTGCCCAGGAATTTTGTGAACTCCATATCCTCTTGGTGTAGATCATTGAGAGCCTTCTTAACCTCATACACACGGCTGAGGTTTGAAACATCCCCATACACCCTCTTGAGAGTGTCCCAAAGAGACTTGGCAGTTTCACAATGTGAATAAGCTTCAAGAATGGATGGGTCCAATGAATTTTGGAGGAATCCAAGGACTGATTGATCTTCTTGGAACCACCTAGCTTCTTCTTTTCTTGTTGCCTCATCCTTCTTCTCCTTTGGATCATCTATAGATGGAGTATTATCCTCCAAGATGTGATTCCAAAGTCCTTTGCCACAAATGGCTGTCTTGATGGTTCTTGACCATAATGTGTAGTTCAAGCCTTTGAGAACTACTGCTATCACCGTAGGTTTCAGGCTGGAACTAATTTGAACTGTATCCTCCATTGTTAGGCTTTGAAGAGCTCAAAGGAAGCAGCTTTTATGGTTGAATGAAACCGTGAGTTTTTAGTCTAAAGACTGAGAGATTTTTGACAGAATTTTAGATTAGAAACTGAGAGATTTGAGTAGAAAAGATAAGAGAATGATCTTATGCTCTGATACCATGTAAGAATATTGAGATTATAGAGGAGAAATGTGAAGAATTGAATCTGAAAACTCAAAGAGAAGTATGAGAAAATGAGAAATGACTTAGACTTATGGAGAAGAATCTCCTAAGAGTATATTATACATTGAGTCTTTACAGCCCTTTTATAGAGGATTTACAATGTGAACACAAAAGAAAACGAATTCAAACTTGTGGATGAGTTTGAATAGAGGAGGAGCCTGTCAACAACCAATGAGAAGAGAGGAGACAGCATGGGCATGACTGTTTGGTGTGGTTGCCAAGACTGTGTGCAGCATGGGCATGACTGTTTGGTGTGGTTGCCAAGACTGTGTGCAGCATGGGCATGACTTTTTCACCTTGATTCTTCTCCCAAGGTAGCTATTTAACCATTTCAACCATGTGGTTAATAATAACCCATCCTTTTTCATTTCCCTTGTTATTCAAACTGAATTTTCGTGCTCACACTTGCCTTGTAGGTCAAGATAGGTCTTATTTGATTTTCCTATGTCAATACCGGATCCCATCAAAACTCTGCAGTTAAGCGTGCTTGGGCAAGAATAGTACTGGGATGGGTGTCCTCATGGGAATTCCTCGTGTTGCACCCCTTTTTTTATTCAGTTGCTTTTTATTTATCTATCGCAAATATTGTATTTTCGAAATGCCATAAGTTTCACACCACGATGAACTACAAAGCCGAAAATACCATTTTGGAAAGCTCCCTCAAAGATCTTTGATGCACCAATTGGTCTAGGACCGATTGGAAATGATTTTAACCCCAAATTTTGATGTTTAAATACTCTTCCGGATGTTTTTCTCGGGCTGAAGCAATCACGATCTTGAAACCGTTTTATCGGCCATCTCAAACTAATCGCATCGGCGATCCAAAATGTTTCAACCATCTAGACGAGGCCCACACATCGTATGGATTATTTTTTATCATGTCAAGCTCAAAAAGAAGCATTGAAAAAGTAGATGAAGAGGATATTTATGATTGCATGACATGTACTACCGGGTGCGATCATACCAGCACTAATGCACTGGATCCCATCAGAACTCTGCAATTAAACGTGCTTGGACGAGAGTACTACTGGGATGGGTGACCTCATATGAAGTCCTCATGCTGGACCCCTTTTTTTAATCACTCCCTTTTTATTTTTCTATCGCAAAACATTGTATTTTGGAAATGCCATAGGTTTCACACCGCGATGAACTACACAGACGACAATACCATTTCG
Source organism: Pugionium dolabratum (assembly GCA_018901945.1). Lineage (NCBI taxonomy): Eukaryota > Viridiplantae > Streptophyta > Magnoliopsida > Brassicales > Brassicaceae > Pugionium > Pugionium dolabratum. The sequence continues at coordinate 15,733 of JAEVFF010001687.1, read as the reverse complement.
GAAATATCTCTTAAAGATCTTTGATGCAGCAATAGGTCGAATACCGATTGATAATGTTTTTGACCCCTAATTTTGATATTTAGTTACTCTTTCGGACGTTTTTCTCGCGCTGAATCAATCACAACCTCGAAACCGTTTTATCTTCCAGCCTCGAATGTTCTGACAATATAGAAAATTGAGCTACCTTAACGTGGGCGTTGGTTCATGTCATTTTGAGCTCTAAATCAGTAGTTAAAGACGATTTAGTGCGGACATGTCAAGTCGATCGGCCAGTTAAATTGGTCATTCTAAACTGATCATTGGTGCTAATTGAGCAATGGTTTACAAATGAAGCATAATGCATGGTATCAAGCAGTTTGGGATATATTTGCTTACTTGGAGACTTTTACATAGCTATTTCAGTCCTAAATTTTGTCACAATATAGAAAATTGAGCTAGCTTAACGTGGTCATTCGTTTCGTGTCATTTTGAACTCTAAATCAAAAGTTACGAATGATTTAGTGCGACATGTCAAGTTGATCGGCCAGTTAAAATGATCATTCTAAACTAATCATTGGTGTTGCTTTTAGTAAAGGTTAATAAATGAAGCGTAATGCAAGGCATCACGCAGTTTAGGATAGATGGGATTACTTTGACGCTTTGTCTAGCTCTTTCAGTCTCAAATGTTGTCACATTATGGCGAATTGAGCTAGCTTAACATGGGTGTTGGATTCATGTCATTTTGAGGTACAAATCAAAAGTAACAAACGATTTAGTGTGGACATGTCAAGTTGATCAGCTAATTAAGATGATCATTCTAAACTGATAATTGATCCTCATTGTGCAAAAATTGACATGTGCACACTAAATCGTCTGTAACTTTTGATTTAAAGTTCAGAATGACATGAATCCAACGCCTACGTAAAGTTAGCTCAAGTTTCTATATTGTGACAAAATTTAAGACTGAAATAGCTACGACAAAGCCTCCAAGTTATCCAATGTATCCCAAACTGCATGATGCTATTCATGATCCTTCATTGGTAATTCTTTTCTCAATGAGCACCAATGATCAGTTTAGAATGATCAATTTAACTATCTGATAAAATTGACATGTCCACACTTAATCGTCTGTAACTTTTGCTTTAGAATTCAGAATTACATGAATCCAACGCCCACGTTAAGGTATCTCAATTTTATATATTGTGACAAAATTTAAGACCGAAATAGATATGACAAAGTGTCAAATCTATCTCAAACTTCATGATTTCATGCATTATGATTCATTTATAAGCTTTAATTAAGAAACACCAATGATCAGTTTAACTTGCCAATCAATTTCAGAACGCACTAAATCGTGTGTAACTTTTGATTTATAGTTCATATTGAAACGAATCCAACGCCACCATTAAGCAAGCTTTATTTTCTATATTGTGACAAAATTTTAGACTTAAAGAGCTATCACAAAGCCTTGAAGTAATCCAATATATCCTAAACTGCGTGATGTCATGCATTATCCTTCATTTATAAGACTTTACTCAAGGAGAACTAATGATCAGTTTAAAATGATCAGTTTAGGATGATCACTTTACCTGGCCGATCAACTTGAAATATCCGCACTAAATTGTCTGTAACTTTGATTTATAATTCCGAATGACACGAATCCAATGCCCATGCTAAGCTAGCTCAATATTATATATTGTGATAAAATTTAAGACCGAAATAGCTACGATAACGACTCCAACTAATCCAATCTATCGCAAATTTCGTGATGCCATGAATTATGCTTTATTTGTAAACCTTTGCTCAATGAGCACCAATGATCAGTTTAGAATGATCAATTTATCTAGCCGATAAACTTGACATGTCCACACTAAATTGTCTGTACTTTTGATTTAGAGTTCACAACGACATGAATCCAACACCCATTTTAAATTACCTCAATTGTAACAGAAATTAAGACTTTAATAGCTACGACAAAGCCTCAAAGTAGTCCAATATATCCCAAACTGCATGATGTCATGCATTATGCTTCATTTATAAGCTTTTGCTAAAGGTGAACCAATGATCAGTTTAGAGTGATCATTTTACCTGGAAAATCAACTTGACATATACACACTAAGTCATCCATAACTTTAGAATGATCATTTAGAGTGATCATTTATAGTTCAAAATGACACGAATCCAGCACCCACGTTATGTTAGCTCAATGTTCTATATTTTGACAACATTTGAGACTGAATGAGCTACCACAAAACCTTCAAGTAATCGAATAATCCTGAACTACGTGATGCCTTTAATTATGCTTCATTTATAAGCCTTTACTCAAGGAGCACTAATGATCAGTTTAGAATGATCACATTAATTGGCTGATAAACTTGACATGTTTGTACTAAATCGTCTGTAACTTTTCGATTAGAGCTCAGAATAACGCGTATCCAACGGCCACGTTAAGCTAGCTCGATGCTCTATATTGTAACAAAATTTAAGAAAAAATAACTACGACAAAGCGTCCAAGTAATCCAAGCATTATGCTTCATTTGATAACCTTTCCTCAATGACCAACAATGATCAGTTTAGAATTATCAATTTAACTAGCCAATAAACTTGATATGTCCGCACTAAATCGTCTGTAACTTTTGATTAAAAGTTCAGAATGACATGAATATAACGCCTACGTAAACCTAACTCAATTTTCTATATGGTGACAAAATTTAGGATGAAATAGCTACGACAAAGGCTTCATGTAATCCAATGTATCCCAAACTCCATGATGCCATGCATTATGGTTCATTTCAAAGCCTTTACTCAAGGAGAGCCAATGATCAGTTTAGAATGATCACTTTACCTGGCCAATCAACTTGAAATATCCGCACTAAATTGTCTGTAACTTTGATTTATAATTCCGAATGACACGAATCCAATGCCCATGCTAAGCTAGCTCAATATTATATATTGTGATCAAATTTAAGACCGAAATAGCTACGATAACGACTTCAAATAATCCAATCTATCGCAAATTTCGTGATGCCATGAATTATGCTTTATTTGTAAACCTTTGCTCAATGAGCACCAATGATCAGTTTAGAATGATCAATTTATCTAGCCGATAAACTTGACATGTCCACACTAAATTGTATGTACTTTTGATTTAGAGTTCACAACGACATGAATCCAACACCCATTTTAAATTACCTCAATTGTAACAGAAATTAAGACTTTAATAGCTACGACAAAGCCTCAAAGTAGTCCAATATATCCCAAACTGCATGATGTCATGCATTATGCTTCATTTATAAGCTTTTGCTAAAGGTGAACCAATGATCAGTTTAGAGTGATCATTTTACCTGGAAAATCAACTTGACATATACACACTAAGTCATCCATAACTTTAGAATGATCATTTAGAGTGATCATTTATAGTTCAAAATGACACGAATCCAGCACCCACGTTATGTTAGCTCAATGTTCTATATTTTGAGAACATTTGAGACTGAATGAGCTACCACAAAACCTTCAAGTAATCGAATAATCCTGAACTACGTGATGCCTTTAATTATGCTTCATTTATAAGCCTTTACTCAAGGAGCACTAATGATCAGTTTAGAATGATCACATTAATTGGCTGATAAACTTGACATGTTTGTACTAAATCGTCCGTAACTTTTCGATTAGAGCTAAGAATAACGCGTATCCAACGGCCACGTTAAGCTAGCTCGATGCTCTATATTGTAACAAAGTTTAAGAAAAAATAACTACGACAAAGCGTCCAAGTAATCCAAGCATTATGCTTCATTTGATAACCTTTCCTCAATGACCAACAATGATCAGTTTAGAATTATCAATTTAACTAGCCAATAAACTTGATATGTCCGCACTAAATCGTCTGTAACTTTTGATTAAAAGTTCAGAATGACATGAATATAACGCCTACGTAAACCTAACTCAATTTTCTATATGGTGACAAAATTTAGGATGAAATAGCTACGACAAAGGCTTCATGTAATCCAATGTATCCCAAACTCCATGATGCCATGCATTATGGTTCATTTCAAAGCCTTTACTCAAGGAGAGCCAATGATCAGTTTAGAATGATCACTTTAACTGGCCGATCAACTTGACCGGTACGCACTAAATCGTCTGTAACTTTTGATTTACAGTTCAGAATGACACGAATCGAACGCCCAGGTTAAGCTAGCTCAATATTCTATATTGTGACAAAACTTAAAACCGAAATAGCTACAACAAAGCCTCCAAATAATCCAATCTATCCTAAACTGCATGATGCCATGCATTATGTTTAATTTGAAAACTTTTGCTCAATGAACACCAATGATCAGTTTAGAATGATCAATTTAACTGGCTGATCAACTTGACATCTACGCACTAAATCGTCCATAACTTTTAATTTAGAGTTCAGAATGACACGAATCCAACACCACATTAGCTATCTCAATTTTTATATTGTGACGACATTTGAGACTGAAAGAACTACCATAATGCCTTCAAGTAATCCAATCTATCCTAAACTGTGTGATGCCATGCATTATGTTTCATTTAATAGCCTTTACTGAAGGAACGCTACTGATCAGTTTAGAATGATCAATTTAGAATAGTCACTTTAACTGTCCGATCAACTTGACATGTCTGCAGTTAATCGTCCGAAAGATTTGATTTAAAGTTAAGATTGGCACGAATCCATCACCTACTTTAAGCTAGCTCAATTTTCTTTGTTGTGACTCAATTTAAGACCGAAATAGCTACGACGAAGCCTTGAAGTAATCCAATCTATCCCGAACTGTGTGATATCATGCATTATGCTTTATTTGTACACCATTGCTCAATGAGCACAAATGATCAGTTTAGAATGATTTTAACTAGCTGATCAACTTGACATGTCCGCACTAAATTGTCTTTAACTTTTGATTCATAGTTCATAATGAAACGAATCCAACGCCCACTTTAATCTAGCTAAATTTTCTATATTGTAAAACAATTTAAGACCAAAATTGCTACGCGAAAGCCTCCAAGTAATCCAATCCATGACAAACTGCGTGATGTCATTGATTAGGCATCATTTATAAACCTTTGCTCAATGAGCACCACTGATCAGTTGAGAATGATCAACTTAACTAGCCGATAAATTTGACATGTCTGCAATAAATCGTTTGTATCTTTTGATTTAGAGTTCAGAATGACATGAATCCAACGCCCACGTTAAGCTAGCGCAATTTTCTATATTGTTTCAACATTTGAGACTGAAAAAACTACCACAAACCTTCAAGTAATCCAATCTATCCTAAACTGTGTGATACTATGCATTATGCCTCATTTATAAGCCTTTACTCAAGGAGCACTAATGATCAGTTTAGAATGGTCACTCTAACTGACCGATCAACTTGACATGTCCGCACTAAATCTTCCGAAACGTTTGATTTAGAGTTCAGAATGACACAAACCCAACACCCACGTTAAGCTAGCTCAATATTCTATATTGTGACAAAATTTAATACCGAATTAGATACAACAAAGCCTCCAAGAAATCTAATCTTTTCCAAACTGCATGATGCCATGTATTATGATTCATTTTTAAACCTTTTCTCAAAGAGCACCATTTATTAGTTTAGAATGATCATTTTATCTAGCTGATAACTTTGACATATCAACACTAAATCAACTTTAACATTTGATTTAGAGCTCAAAATGACAAGAATCTAACGCCCACGTTAATCTTGCTTAATTTTCAATACTTTGACAACATTTGTGACTTAAAGAGCTACGACAAATCCTCCAAGTAATCCAATGTATCCCAAACTGCGTAAAGTCATGCATTATGCTTCATTTATAAGCCTTTACTCAAAGAGAACCAATGATCAGTTTAGAATGATCATTTTTACTGGCCGATGAACTTGACATGTCCACACTAAATCGTCCATAACTTTTGATTTAGAGTTCAGAATGACACGAATCCAACACCGATGTTAAGCTATCTCAATTTTCTATATTATGACAAAATTTAAGACCGAAATAGCAACGGAAATGCCTCCAAGTAATCCAATCTATCCCAAACTGCGTGATGGCATGTATTATGCTTCATTTGTAAACCATTTCTCAATGAGCACGCACCAATGATCAGTTTAAAAATGATCATTTTAACTAGCTGATAACCTTCACATGCTTGTACTAAATTGAATGTAACTCTTTATTTAGAGTTCAGAATGACACGAATCAACCGCCCACATTAAACTAGCTCATTATTCTATATTATGAAATACTTTAATACCAAAATAGCTACGACAAAGCCTTCAAGTAATCCAATCTATCCAAAACTGCGTGATGCAATGCATTATACTTCATTTGTAAATCTTTGCTCAATGAGCACCAATGATCAATTTAGAATGATCATTTTAACTAGGTGATCACCTTGACATGTTCGAACTACATCGTATTTAACATTTCATTTATAGCTCAAAATGACATGACTCCATCGCCCAAGTTAATCTAGCTCAATTTTCAATATTGTGACAACATTTGCGACTGAAAGAGCTACAACAAAGTCTCCAAATAATCCAACATATCCCAAACTGTCTGATATCATGCATTATGCTTCATTTATAATCCTTTACTCAAGGAGCACCAATGATCAGTTTAGAATGATCATTTTAACTGGCCGATTAACTTGACATGTCTTCACTAAATCGTCGGTAACCATTGACTTAAAGTTCGGAATGACACGAATCGAACGCCCACATCAAGTTAGCTAAATTTTCCATATTGGGACAACATTTGAAACTGAAAGAGCTAAGAAAAAGCCTCCAAGTAATGCAATGTGTCACAAACTGTGTGACGCCATGCATTATTCTTCATTTATAAGCCTTTACTCAAGCAGAACCAATGATCATTTTAGAATGATCATTCTAATTGGCTGATCAACTTTACATGTCCACACTAAATCGTCCGCAACATTTGATTTAGAGTTCACAATGACAAGAATCCAACGCCCACGTGAAGCTAGCTCATTTCTCTATATTGTGACAAAATTTAAGACCAAAATTGCTACGAAAAAGCCTCCAAGTAATCTAATCTATCCCAAACTGCATGATGCCATTTATTATGCTTCATTTATAAACCATTGCTCAATGAGCACCAATGATCATCCGTAACATTTGATTTAGAGTTCAGAATGACACGAATCCAACGACCACGTTAAGCTAGCTTTATTTTCTATATTGTGATTCAATTTAAGACCACAATATCTACGACAAATCCTCCAAGTAGTCCAATCTATCCTAAACTGCGTGATGCACTGCATTATGCTTCATTTGTAAACTTTTCCTCAATGACCACCAATGAGCAGTTTAGAATGATGATTTTAACTGGCTAATTTTTTTTGACATGTCTACACTAAATCGTCCGTAACCTTTGATTTAGAGTTCAAAATGACACGAATCCAACCCCCACATTAAGTTAGCTCAATTTTCTATATGTGACAAAATTTAAAACCAAAATATCTATGTAAAAGCCTACAAGTAATCCAATCTATACCATACTGCATGATGCCATGCATTGTGCTTCATTTATACGCCTTTACTCAATGAGCACCAATGATCAGTTTAAAATGATCATTTTAACTAGCTGATCAACTTGACATGTCCGCACCAATTCCTCTTTTAACATTTGTTTTAGAGCTGAAAATGACATGAATTCAACGCCCACGTTAATCTAGCTCAATTTTCTATATTATAACAACATTTGAGACTGCAAGAACTACCACAAAGCCTTTAAGTAATGCAGTCTATCCTAAACTGCGTGATGCCATGCATTATGTTTAATTTATGAGCCTTTATTCAGGGCGCACTAATGATCAATTTAGAATGATCATTTTAACTGGACGATCAACTTGACATGTCCACACTAAATTGTCCTAAACTTTTGATTTACAGTTCTGAATTACACAAATACAACGTCCACATTAAGCTAGCTCAATATTCTATATTGTTACAAAATTTAAGACCACAATAGTTGCATCAAATCCTCCAAGTAATCCAATCTATCCCAAAATGCGTGAAGCCATGTAGTATGTTTCATTCTAAACCATTGCTCAATCAACACCAATGATTAGTTTAGAATGATGATTTTAACTAACTGATCAACTTGACATGTCCAAACTAAATAATCTTTAACATTTAATTTAGAGCTCAAAATGATATGAATCCAACGTCCATGTTTAGCTAGTTCAATTTTTCATACTGTGACAAAATTTAAGACCAAAATAGCTGTGAAAAAACCTCCAAGTAATCCAATCTATCCCAACTTGCATGATGCCATACATTATGCTTCATTTGTAAACCATTGCTCAATGAACACCAATGATCAGTTTAAAAGGATCATTTTAACTAGCTGATCAACTTGACATGACCGCACTTAATCGTCTTTAACTTTTGATCCAATTTATCTCAAACTGCGTGATGCCATGCATTATGCTTCATTTATAAGCCTTTACTCAAGGAGCACCAATGATCAGGTTAGAATGATTATTCTAACTGGCATATCAACTTGGCATGTACGCACTAAATTGTTCGTAACTTTTAATTTAGAGTTCGCAATGATAGGAATCAATTACCCATATTAAGCTAGCTCAATTTTCTATATTATGACAATATTTGAGACTACAAGAACTACCCCAAAGCCTTCAAGTAATCCAATCTATCGTAAGCTGCATGATGCCATGGATTATGCTTAATTTATAAGCCTTTACTCAAGGAGCACTAGTTATCAGTTTAGAATGATCACTTTAACTGGCCGATCAACTTGACATGTCCATACTAAATCGTCATACAATTTTGATTTAGAGTTCAAAAGTACACAAATCCAACTCCCACGTTAAGATAGCTCAATATTCTCTACTGTGACAAAATTTAAGACCAAAATAGCTACGACAAAGCCTCTAATCTATTCCAAACTGCGTGAAGCCATGCATTATGCTTCTTTTGTAAATGATTGCTCAATCAACACCAATGATCAGTTTAGAATGATGATTTTAACTTGCTGAACAACTTGACATGTGCGCACTAAATCGCCTTTAACATTTGATTTAGATCTCAAAGTGACATGAATCCAACGCCCACGTTAGTATAGCAAAATTTTCAATATTGTGACAACATTTGAGACTAAAAGAGCTACAACAAAGCTTTCAAGTAATCCAATCTATCCCAAACTGCGTGATGTCATGCATTATGCTTTATTTGTAAACCTTTGCTCAATGAGCACCAATGAACAGTTTTTAAAATGATCATTTTAACTAATTGATCAAATTGACATGTCTGCACTAAATTATGTTTAACATTAGATTTAGAGCTTAAAATGACAGGAATCCAACACCCACATTAATTAATCTACCTCAATTTTCAATATTATGACAACATGTTAGACTGAAAGAGCTACGAAAAATCCTCCACGTAATCCAATGTATCCCAAGCTGTGTGATGCCATGCATTATGCTTAATTTGTAAGCCTTTATCAAAAAGCACTAATTATTTGTTTAGAATGATCACATTAAATGGCTGATCAACTTGACATGTCCGCACTAAATCATCCTAAGCTTTTGATTTAGAGTTCAGAATTACACAAATCCAATGCCCACGTTAAGCTAGCGCAATATTCTCCATTGTTACAAATTTAAGACCAAAATAGCTACGACAAAGCCTGCAAGTAATCCAATCTATCCCGAACTGCGTGATACCATGCATTATACTTCATTTATAAACCTTTACTCAATGAGCACCACAGACCAGTTTAAAATTTTCATTTTAACTAATTGATCAACTTGACATGTCCGCATCAATTCGTCTTTAACATTTGATGTAAAGCTCAAAATGACATGAATTCAACGCTCGCGTTAATCTAACTCAACTTTCTATAATGTGACAACATTTGAGATTGGAAGAACAACAATAACACCATCATGTAATCCAATCTATCCTAAACTGAATGATGCCATGCATTATGCTTAATTTATAAGTGTTCATTCAAGGACCACTAATGATCAGTTTAGAATGATCACTTTAACTGGCCAATCAACTTGACATGTTCTCACTAACTCGTCGTAAACTTTTGATTTACAGTTTAGAATTATAAGAATCCAACGCCCACGTTATGCTAGCTCAATATTTTATATTGTTACAAAAATTAAGACATGAATAGCTATGACAAAGCCTCCAAGTAATCCAATCTATCCTAAACTGTGTGAAGCCATGCATTATGCTTCATTTCTAAACCATTGCTCAATAAGCACCAATGATTAGTTTATAATGATGATTTTAACTAGCTGAACAACTTGACATGTCCGCAATAAATCGTCTTAACAATTTGATTTAGAGCTCAAAATGACATGAATCCAACGTCCACATTAACCTCGTTCAATTTTCTATATTGTGACAAAATTTAAGACCGAAATAGCTATGAAAAAACCTCCAAGTAATCCAATCTATCCCAACCTGAGTGATGCCATACATTATGCTTCATTTGTAAACCATTGCTCAATGAGCTCCAATGATCAGTTTTGAAGGATCATTTAATCTAGCTGATCAACTTGACATGTCCACACTAAATCATCTTTAACTTTTGATCCAATGTATCCCAAACTGCATAATGCCATGAATTATGCTTCATTTATAAGCCTTTACTCAAGGACACCAATGATCAATTTAGAATGATCATTTTAACTGGCCGATCAACTTGACATGTCTGCACTAAATCATCCGTAACTTTTGATATAGAGTTCAAAATGACACTAATCAAACGCCCACGTAAAGCTAGCACAAGTTTCTATATTGTGATAAAATTAAGACCCAAGTAGATTTAACAAAGCCTCCAAGTAATCCAATCTATCCCAAACGCGTGAAGCCATGTAGTATGCATCATTTGTAAACCATTTCTCAATGAGCACCAATGATCAGCTTAGAATGATTATTTTAACTAGCTGATCTACATGACATGTCCACAGTAAATCGTCTTTAAAATTTTTATTTAGAGCTCCAAATGACATGAATCCAATGCCCACGCAAAATCTAGCTCAACGTTCGATATTGTGACAACATTTGGGACTGAAAGAGCTAGAACAAAGCCTCCAAGTAATCCAATGTATCCCAAATTGCATGATGTCATGCATTATGCTTCATTTATAAGCCTTTATTCAAGGAGCACCAATGATCAGTTTAGAAAGATCATTTTAACTAGCCGATAAACTTGACATGTCTGTACTAAATTGTCTGTAACTTTTGATTTAGAATAAGATGAATCCAACACCCACAATAAGCTAGCTTAATTTTCTATATTGTGACAAAATTTCAGACCAAATTAGCTACGAAAAGGCCTACAATTAATCCAATCTATCCCGAACTGGGTGATGCCATGCAGTATGCTTCATTTGTAAACCTTTGCTCAATGAGCACCAATGATTAGTTTAGAATGATCAATTTAACTAGCCGATAAATTTGACATGTCCGCACTAAATCGTCCATAACTTTTGATTTTGACATGTCCGCACTAAATCGTTCGTAAATTTTTATTAGAGTTCAAAATGACATGAATCCAATGCGCACTTTAAACTTGCTCAATTTTCTATGTTGGGACAAAATTGAAGACCAAAAATAGCTACAACAAACCACACTACAAGAAAACTGCCTATTTGCGACTGTAATTTGCGACTACATACGTGGTTGTAATTTTTGTGACCACATTGGCCACGGTTTAGCGACTAATTTGCGACTACGGCAAAGTAGTCGCAAATTGGTCGCAAAAAGGTGACCAATAAGTGTGGTCGCAAATCAGTCGCAATATGCAACCAATTAGCGACTGAAATGCGACTACCGTGAGACTGACCCTGGTAGTCGCTAATCAGTCATGAAATAGCGACTGATTAGCGACTACAAATGGAAAATCAGGTGCTAGTCGCTTACTGGTCGCTAAAAGTGCGACCAATTTGCGACTACGGTATGTAGTGTGATACAAGCCTCGATTCAAGGCTTGGATGCGCGTGGGCTGTTTGTAGAAGATTAGGTGAGAAACTCGACCTTAGGCTTCTGGATAGAGGTTTTCTGGTTGGTAAACGATGGAAGGGTGAAGTGAACCACACGAGGGGTGATGAACCTCGTGATAAATCACAAATTTAGAGCTAGGAGGGCTGGTCTCAACTAGGTTCTAAGCGCACAAGATTCTTAGAGAGAAAACTTGTAGGGAAAAAGTTCTACTTTATTAATAATCAAAAAGGGTGTCGAACTACAATGCTGGAAGGAGCCTTATTAATATGCTCGACAGCTTGACCTTCTAGGGTCGACACAAATAAAGAAAAAGGAAAGTTTACAAAAGTGCACAAAAGAAAAAGATACAAAAGTGCATAACCGAAAAAGGACCTATTCCTAAAATGTTCTTGATTCAAAAATGTAAAGCAACTAGATCCTACCCTGCAAAACAGAAAGAGGCATATATTCGAATGTAAACTTACCTTAACTCACCTCACGGCCAAAAAATGGAAGGTGGCCGTCCTTGTGGCATGCACGCGCCTTGCTCCTAGTCTTCGACTTGGAGTAGGGTTAAATATCTTTGGCCCCTGACCTCTCTTGCCACTAAAGCCCAAGTCTCTGATGTTCCTTGTGTTGTTGAGAAGCCTTTGGACTCTAATTTGCTCTTCTGGCCCATTGTCCTAGCTGCTCTTCCTCTAGAAGCTTGTCGACCCATAAGCTGAATTTGTGGAAGAGTGCTCTTGATCTGCTTCTTGTCATTGCTCCTGGAGGTACCACTGGTGTAGATACTTCCTCTAAGTGCATGTCCTGGAGCTGGTAGCTCATTTGGTCCGAGTCCTCTTGTGTAGAAGTGGAAGTGTGCGTGTACTCGGCTGGATGGCCTGTACCGGCTGGATGGCCTGTACCGGCTGGATTGTGCGCGGTACTGGCCGGAATGACTTCAGGACCGGCCAAGTTGATCCCGGAGTCGGCGGTGTCATCAGGGGACCAGGCGGTGTCATTCACGTCCCCACCAAGTGTGCCGGAAGCTTGGGCCTCTCCGCCGGCGATGTTGACCGGTCTGGTCCTATAGGTCGAGGGTCCGGCGGTACTGTCTGGTCCGGCAGGCGCGCCAGATGGTCCTGCTGTCTCGGGCAAGCTTCCTGGTCGGCCAGTCTGGTCTCCTGGCTGGATGTACGACCTGATGTCCTCATCATTCCCTCCCTCTTCAGTAGGTTTTGTCCTCAAAATTGGATCATCTGCATGGAAAGGGGCCAAGTCAGTAACATTGAACGTATTGGACACATTAAACTCACCTGGAAGCTCGATCCGGTAGGCGTTGTTGTTGATCCTCTCGAGCACTCTGAATGGTCCATCTCCTCTTGGTGCTAGCTTGGAACTCCTTAGGTTTGGGAACCTCTCCTGCCGTAGGTGTAGCCACACCCAATCGCCTGGTTGAAAGATCACCTCCTTTCTTCCTTTGTTGGCATGAGTCACGTACTGTCCGGTCCTCTTCTCCAAGTTCTCTGCTACCTTCTGGTGTAACCTCCTTATGAACTCTGCTTTGGATGCTCCGTTGAGGTTGGTCATCTCAGCTGGTGGCAGTGGTGTTTGCTCCAATGGGGTGAGAGGGTTGAAGCCGTATACCACTTCAAATTGTGTCTTCTTGGTTGCTGAGTGCACGGCTCGGTTGTAAGCGAACTCTATGAATGGCAGGCACTCCACCCAAGTCTTTAGGTTCTTCCCTAGTGTAGTTTTGAGAAGAGTTGATAGTGTCCTGTTGACAACTTCAGTTTGGCCATCGGTTTGAGGATGGCAGGTGGTAGAGAAGAGTAGCTTCGTGCCTAGCTTTCTCAAAAGGGTCCTCCAGAAATGGCTGAGGAACTTGGTGTCCCTATCTGATACGATGGTCCTTGGCAATCCATGAAGCCGTACTACCTCTCTGAAGAACAGCTCAGCTGTTTGCGTGGCATCATTGACATTGGCACATGGGATGAAGTGTGCCATCTTGGAGAATCTGTCCACCACTACAAAGATTGCATCTTTGTGGTTGATCTTGGGCAGCCCTAGAACAAAATCCATCGAGATGTCCACCCATGGATGTGTTGGTATGGGCAGTGGGAGATACAACCCGTGAGGTTGCACTCGGGACTTTTCCTTCTTGCAAGTGGTGCATCTTGCACAATGTGCTTCTACTGTCCTCTTGATGTGTGGCCAGTAGAAGTGCTCCTTGACCACTGCTAGAGTCTTGTCGACACCAAAGTGGCCCATGAGTCATCCTCCATGAGCTTCTCGGATGATAAGCTCCCTTAATGATCCTTGTGGTATGCACAGCCTTCTTTCTCGGAACAAGAATCCCTCATGGATGTAGAATTTGCCATGAATCCCTGTGCTACACTCCTTGTAGCTCTCAGCAAGGTCAGGATCATCCTTGTATAGATCCTTGATGTGCTCGAATCCTAGGACCTTTGCCTCCATGGGTGATATCAAGGCAAACCTCCTTGATAGTGCATCGGCTACCACATTGTCTTTGCCCTTCTTGTACTTGATGATGTACGGGAAGGTCTCCATGAACTCCATCCACCTGGCATGTCTCCTCTTGAGATTGGTTTGCCCTCTGAGGTGTTTGAGAGTCTCATGATCAGTGTGGATCACAAACTCCATGGACAGCAAGTAATGCTGCCAAGTCTCCAATGCTCGGACAAGGGCATAAAGCTCCTTGTCATAAGTGGGGGAGTTCAGTGAGGCACCACCTAGCTTCTCACTGAAGTATGCCACTGGTCTCCCTCCTTGGGTTAGCACTGCTCCTATGCCTATTCCAGAAGCATCACACTCCACTTCAAACGTCTTGTTGAAGTCGGGCAGGACTAGCACTGGTGCATGTGTAAGGCTGTCCTTCAAGGCCTGGAATGCCTTCTCCTAGCTTCTCCCCAGCTGAATCCCACGTTCGTCTTCACTACTGCCGTCAGTGGTGAGGCAATACTGCTGAAGTTGGGCACGAACCTCCTATAGAAGCTGGCCAGTCCGTGGAAGCTCCTTACTTGGCTGATGTTTCCTGGTGTTGGCCATTCTTGTATGGCTCGAATCTTCTCTTCATCAACCTGTAGGCCCTGTGAACTCACAACAAAACCTAAAAAGACAAGCTTATCAGTACAAAAGGTGCACTTCTTGAGATTGGCATAAAGCTCTTCTTGTCGAAAGGTTTTAAGTACCATCTCAAGATGTGTGAGGTGTTCCCGTAGGCACTTACTATAAACTAGTATATCATCAAAGTAAACTACCACAAACTTACTGATGTACGCCCTAAGAACTTGGTTCATAAGGCGCCTGAAGGTGCTTGGGGCATTAGTCAAGCCAAATGGCATGACTGTCCACTCGTAGAGCCCTTGCTTTGTCTTGAAAGCAGTCTTCCACTCATCACCTTCCTTCATTCTTACCTGGTGGTATCCACTTTGAGGTCTATCTTGGAGAAGACCGTGGCTCCACTCAGCTCATCTAGCATGTCATCCAGTCGTGGTATTGGATGCCTATACTTGACTGTGATGTTGTTGATGGCTCGCAGTCCACACACATGCGCCAAGTCCCATCCTTCTTGGGCACTAGCAGCACTGGTACAGCACATGGACTGAGGCTCTCTCGAACATATCCTTTCTCCAGGAGCTCCTTGACTTGCTTCTCAGGCTCCTTGGACTCCTCTGGACTCATCCGGTAGGCTGGCCGGTTGGGCAGGACTGCTCCGGGCACTAGATCAATCT
>JAEVFF010001686.1:20211-35269 GCA_018901945.1 Pugionium dolabratum | reverse complement strand
TAGCTTAACGTGGGTGTTGGATTTGTGTAATTCTGAACTCTAAATCAAAAGTTAAAGACGATTTAGTGCATCCATGTCAAGTTGCTCGGCTAATTAAAATGATCATTTTAATTGATCATTGGTGCTCCTTGAGTAAAGCCTTATAAATGAAGCATAATGCATGGCATCCTGAGTATGGGATAGATTACATTACTTGGAGGCTTTGTCATAGCTATTTCGGTCTTAATTTTTATCACAGTATAGAAAATTGAGGTAGATTAACGTAGGCACTGGTTTCATTTCTTTCTGAATTATAAATCAAAAGTTACGGATGATTTTATTCCGGACATGTCAAGTTTATCGGCTAGTTAAATTGATCATTCTAAACTGATCATTGGTGATCCTTGAGTAAAGGCTTATAAATGGAGCATAATGCATGGCATCACGTAGTTTGGGATAGATTGGATTACTACGAGGCCTTTTCATAGCCATTTTGGTGTTGAATTTTAACAAATTATATACAAAATTGAGCTACCTAGGTGGTTGATTCTTGTCATTTTGAACTCTAAGTCAAAAGTTACAGACGGTTTAGTGCAGACATGTCAAGTTGATCAGATAGTTAAAATGATCATTCTAAAATGCTAATTGGTGATCATTGAGTAAAGGCATATAAATGAAGTATAATGCAAGGTATCTCGCAGTATGGGATACATTGGATTATTTGGAGGCTTTGTCGTAGCTCTTTCAGTGTCAAATAATGTCACAATATTGAAAATTGAGCTAGATTAACGTGGGCGTTGGATTCTTGTCATTTTGAGCTCTAAATCAAATGTTAAAGACGATTTAGTGTGGATATGTCAAGTTGATCAGCGAGCTAAAATGATCATTCTAAACGGATCATTAGTGCTCATTGAGCAAAAGTTTACAAATGAAGCAAAATTCATGGCATACCAAAATTTGGAATAATTTGGATTACTTGGATGATTTGTTGTAGCTATTTCGGTCTTAAATTTTATCTCAATATAGAAAAATGAGCTAGCTTAACGTGTGCATTGGATTCGTGTCATTCTGAACTCTAAATAAAAAGTTGTGGACGATTTAGTGCGGACATGTCAAGTTGATCGGCCACTTAAAATGATCATTCTAAACTGATGATTAGTGCTCCTAGAGTAAAGGCTTATAAATGGAGCCTAATCAATGGCATCACGCAGTTTTAGATACATTGGATTACTTATAAGCTTTGTTGTAGCTCTTTAAGTCTCAAATAATGTCACAATATTGAAAATTGAGCTAGATTAACGTGGTTGTTGGATTCATGCCATTTTGATCTCTAAATCAAATGTTAAAAACGATTTAGTGCGGACATGTCGAGTAGATTAGCTAGTTAAAATGATCATTCTAAACTGACCATTGTTGCTCCTTGAGTAAAGGCTTATATCTAAAGCATAATGCATGACATCACAAAGTTTGGGATACATTGGATTATTTGGGGGCTTTGTGGTACCTGTTTCAGCCTCAAAGTTTGTCACAATATTGAAAATTGGGCTTGATTAACGTGGGCGTTGGATTCAAGTCATTTTGAGTTGAAAATCAAATGTTTAAGACGATTTAGTGCGTACATGTCAAGTTGATCAGCTAGTTAAAGTGATCATTCTAAACTGATCATTGGTGCTCATCAATCAAATGTTTACAAATGAAGCATAATTCATGGCATCACGCAGTTTGGGATATATTGGATTACTTGGAGGTTTTGTTGTAGCAATTTTGGTCTTAAATTTCGTTACAATATTGACAATTGAGCTGGATTAAAGTTTGCATTGGATTCGTGTTATTCAGAACTCTAAATTAAAAGTTACGGACGATTTAGTGCATAGATGTCAAGTCTATTGGATAATTAAAATGATCATTCTTAACTGATCATTGGTGCTCCTTGACTAAGGGCTTATAAATGTAGCATAATGGCATCAGGCAGTTTTTGATACATTGGATTACTTAAGAGGCTTTACTGTAGATATTTTGGTCTTAAATGTTTGTCAAAATATTGAAAATTGAGCAAGCTTAACATGGGCATTAGATTTATGTCATTCTGAATTTTAAATCAAAAGTTACAAACGATTTAGGGCGAACATGTGAAGTTGATCGGCCAGTTAAAATGATCATCCTAAACTGATCATTGGTGGTCCTTGAGGAAATGCTTATAAATGGAGCATAACGCACGACATCACACAATTTGGGATATATTGGATTACTTGGAGGATTTTTCGTATCTATTTTGGTCTCAAATATTGTCACGATATTGAAAATTGAGCTAGATTAATGTGGCCATTGGATTGATGTCATTTTGAGCTCTAAATCAAATGTTAAAGATGATTTAGTACGGACGTGTCAAGTTGATCAGTTAGCTAAAATGATCATTCTAAACTGATCATTGGTGCTCATTGAGCAAAGGTTGACAAATGAAGAATAATTCATGGCATCACGCAATTTGGAATAATTTGGATTACTTGGAGACTTTGTTGTAGCTATTTCCGTCTTAAATTTTATCACAATATACAAAAATGCGCTAGCTTAACGTGTGCGTTGGATTCGTGTTATTCTGATCTCTAAAACAAAAGTTACGGATGATTTAGTGCGGACATGTCAAGTTCATCGGCCAGTTAAAATGATCATTCTAAATTGATCATTGGTGCTCCTTGAGTAAGGGCTTCGAGCATAATGAATGGCATCAGGCAGTTTGGGATACATTGGATTACTTAGAGGCTTTGTCTTAGCTCTTTCAGTCTCAAATAATGTCACAATATTGAAAATTGAATTAGGTTAACGTGGACGTTGGATTCATGTCATTTTGAGTTCTAAATCAAAAGTTCAACACGATTGAGTGGGGACATGTCACGTTGATCTGCTAGTTAAAGTGATCATTATAAACTGATCATTGGTGCTCATCGCTCAAGGGATTTCAAACGAAGCATAATGCATGGCATCACGCAGTTTGGGATAGATTGGATTACTTGGAGGCTTTCCTATTGATATTTCTGTCTTAAATTTTGACACAATATAGCAAATTGAGCTAGCTAAACGTGGGTGTTGGATTTGTATCATTCTGAACTCTAAATCAAATGTTACAGACGATTTAGTGCGGACATGTCAAGTTGATCGGCCAATTAAAATGTAGTTCTAAACTGATCATTGGTGCTACTTGAGTTAAAGCTTATAAATGGAGCATAATCCATGGCATCATTCAGTTTGGGATACATTGGATTTCTTTGAGGCTTTGTTGTAGCTCATTCAGTCTTAAATGTTGTCACAATATTGAAAATTTAGCTAGATTAATGTGGACATTGGATTCGTGTCATTCTGAACTCTAAATCAAAAGTTACAGACGATTTAGTGCATACATGTCAAGTTGATCGGCCAATTAAAAGTACAAGTTGATCAGCTAATCAAAATGATCATTCTTAACTGACTAAAGGCTTATAAATGAAGCATAATGGCACCATGCAGTTTGAGATACAATGGATTACTTCGAGGCTTTGTCGTAGCTATTTCGGTCTTCAATTTTGTCACAATATAGAAAATTGAGCAAGCTTGACGTAAGCATTGGATTCATGTTATTCTGAACTCTAAATCAAAAGTTACAGATAATTTAGTGCTCACATGCCAAGTTTATCGGCTAGTTAAATTGAACATTCTAAACTAATCATTGGAGCTCATTAAGCAAATGCTTACAAATGAAGCCTAATGCATTGCATCACGCCATTTGGGATAGATTTGATTACTTGGAGGTGTTTTCATAGCTATTTCAGTGTGAAAATTTTTCACAATATAGAAAATTGAGCTAGCTTAACGTGGGCGTTGGATTCGTGTCATTCTGAACTCTAAATCAAAAGTTACGGTCGATATAGTGCGGACATGTCAAGTTGATTGGCCAGTTAAAATGATCATCATAAACTGATCATTGGTGCTCCTTGAGTAAATGGTTAGAAATGGAGCATAGTGTATGGCATCACGTAGTTTGGGATATATTGGATTACTTGGAGGCTTTTTGGTAACTCTTTCAGTCTCAAATATTGTCACAATATTAAAAATTTAGCTAGATTAACGTGGGCATTGGATTCATATCATTTTCAGTTGTAAATCAAATATTAAAGACGATTAAGTGCGGAAATGTCAAGTTGATCAACAAGTTAAAATGATCATTCCAAACTTATCATTGGTGCTCATTGAGCAAAGGTTTACAAATGAGGCATAATGCATGGCATCACGCAGTTTGGGATAGATTGGATCACTTGAACGATTTGGCATAGCCATTTCGGTCTTAAAGGTTGTCACAATATAGAATATTGAGATAGCTTAACGTGGGCATAGGATTCGTGTCATTCTGAAATCTAAATCAAAAGTTAAGGATGATTTAGTGCGGACATGTCAAGTTGATCGGCCAGTTAAAATGATCATTCTAAACTGATCATTGGTGGTCTTGACATAACATGTTTTAAGTGTCAGGGAAAAGGCCATTATGCAAGAGAATGCCCAAACCAGAGAGTTATGATCCTTAAATCAAATGGCGAATACGAGTCATAAGATGAAGATGAGTATGAACCAGAAAACTCTGAGGAAGAAGTTGTGGACTATCCTGATACCGGAGAGCTTCTAGTTACAAGGAGATCCCTCAGTGCTCTTTTTGAACCAGAAACCATACAAAGAGAAAACATTTTCCATTCTCGGTGCACAATATACTCTAAGGTATGTAGCTTGATCATAGATGGTGGTTCTTGTACTAACGTAGCCAGCAAGTATTTGGTTGATAAGCTAGGGTTACAAAAGACAAAGCATCCTCAACCATACAAGCTCAAATGGCTGAACGATGAAACTGAGCTAAAAATTGCAGAACAAGTCACCATACCATTCAGCATAGGCAAGTATGCAGATCAAGTTGTGTGTGATGTGGTGCCTATGCAAGCTGGACATCTACTTCTAGGTCGTCCATGGCAATTTGACAAAGAAGCATTACACAATGGATGCACCAATCACTATACATTCATGCACAATAACAAAAACATAGCTTAGCACCTTTAACTCCACAGGAAGTGCATGAGATGCAACAAACTATGTCTAAAGGAGAAAAGCTAAATAAAACTAACCTTTATGTAACACCTGTCACTGTTTTGAAATCTCTTGATTCTAAAGAAGAGGTGCTACTAATGATCTTTAAAGAAGTGTTGTTTTCAGGACAAGAAAAGGAGAACTCCCTGCTGCTGTTCTAGAGCTTTTTGACAAATTCACTGATGTTTTTCCAGAAGAGATACCACCAGGACTGCCACCTATAAGAGGAATCGAGCATCAGATTGATCTTGTTCCTGGAGCACCATTGCCAAACCGATCTGCCTATAGAGTGAATCCAGAAGAAGCAAAGGAGCTGGAAAGACAAGTACAAGACCTAATGTCTAAGGGCTATATCCGAGAAAGTCTAAGCCCATGTGTTGTTCCTGTTCTTCTAGTGCCTAATAAAGATGGAACTTGGAGAATGTGTGTTGATTGTAGAGCAATCAACAATATCACTGTCAAATACCGACATCCAATTCCAAGACTTGATGACATGCTAGATGAACTCAATGGAGCAACTATCTTCTCACAAATTGATCTAAGAAGTGGATATCATCAGGTGAGAATGAAAAAAGGTGATGAATGGAAGACAACGTTTAAAACCAAACAAGGATTGTATGAATGGCTAGTCATGCCATTTGGACTCACAAACGCTCCAAGTACTTTCATGAGACTCATGAATCACGTCCTAAGAGCATTTATCTGTAAGTTCGTAGTAGTTTATTTTGATGACATTCTAATCTATAGCTCTAATATTGAAGATCACTTACAACATCTTGAGCAGGTACTTGAAACGCTTAAGGCTGAAAACCTTAATGCGAACCTTAAGAAATGTACTTTCTGCACTGATCAAGTTGTATTCCTAGGATTTGTTATAAGTTCTCAGGACTTAAAGGTCGATGAAGAAAAGATCAAAGCAATTCAAGATTGGCCAACCCCAACAACAATCGGACATGTGAGGAGTTTCCATGGATTGGCTAGTTTCTATAGAAGATTTTTCAAAGACTTTAGTACTGTTGCTGCACCCCTCACTTCAGTAATTAAGAAGAATGTGGAGTTCAAATGGGGACCAGCACAAGAGAAGGCATTCAACAAGCTGAAAGATAGCCTCACACATGCGCCTGTTTTGGTACTTCCTAACTTTGATAAAACCTTTGAAATTGAATGTGATGCTTTTGGAACAGGTATAGGAGCTGCCCTAATGCAAGGAGGAAAACCAGTGGCTTACTTCAGTGAGAAACTTAGTGGAGCTTTACTTAACTATCCCACATATGATAAGGAGCTCTATGCTTTGGTAAGGTCTCTTGAAACTTGGCAACATTACCTACTGTCAAAGGAGTTTGTTATTCATACAGATCATGAGACGCTCAAGCACTTAAGAGGACAAACTAAGCTTAAGAAGAGGCATGCAAAGTGGCTTGAGTTTGTGGAGACTTTTCCTTATGTGATCAAATATAAGAAAGGTAAAGATAACGTTGTGGCTGATGCTTTATCAAGGAGACATGCTCTCATCAGCACAATGGAAGCTAAGATTATGGGATTTGAACACATCAAGGCAATGTATGAAACTGATCCAGATTTTCAAGAACTGTTTAAGGAGACCAACAAGGCTGCATCTGGTATGTTTTATCAACATGATGGATTTTTGTTTAAGGAAAAGCGTCTTTGTATTCTTCAGGGATCAATGAGAGAACTATTGATTGGAGAAGCTCATGGAGGAGGACTCATGGGTCATTTTGGCCGAGATAAGACATTGAGTGTACTTATGGAACATTTCTACTGGCCACATCTAAAATGTTGAAAGATTCAGTGCTAAGTGCATCACTTGCTTGAAAGCAAAATCCAGGTCACACCCCTATGGTTGTTATATGCCTTCGCCCATTCCTAACCTACCTTGGGTAGATAATATCTCTATGGACTTTGTCTTAGGTCTGCCGAAAATCAACCAAAAGGATTCTATCTTTGTAGTTGTAGACAGGTTCTCAAAGATGGCTCATTTTATACCATGTAACAAGACTAATGATGCTACACAAATAGCTGATCTTTTTTTAAAAGAAGTAGTGCGCCAACATGGAGTTCCCAGAACAATCGTTTCAGATCGTGACACCAAATTTCTAAGTCATTTATGGAAGACATTATGGAAAAATTTGGGAACTAAGCTGCTCTTCTCAACTACTTGCCACCCACAGACCGATGGTCAAACAGAGGTAGTAAACCGAACTCTTTCAACATTGTTGAGAGCCACGGTCGGTAAGAATCTAAGAAACTGGTTGTCTTGCTTACCTTACATTGAGTTTGCTTATAATCATGCTAAACATTCAGCAACTAAACTTTCTCCTTTTGAAGTGGTTTATGGATTTACTCCTACTACCCCACTGGATCTTATACCTTTACCTCAAGATGTTATGTCTAGTGAAGGAGAAACCAGGGCAGATTATGTTAAGAAGATTCATCAAAAGGTCAAGGAAAACTTGGAAAAGTGAACCGAGCAGTACAAAAGAAATGCAGATAAACACCGAAAAGACATATCATTTGAACCTGGAGATTCGGTATGGCTGCACATGAGACATGAAAGATTCCCCAACCAAAGGAAATCCAAGCTTTCCCCATGATGCGAACCTCCCAAGGAATGCACTTCTGGATGCGGTTGAGATAGGCTTTGCAACAGAATGAATCGAAATTCAATCTGTTCAAAGGTTGTGGATTGAAAGGTCACACAGTAGCTGCGGAAAGACTACTGATTTACCTAAGATAGTAGCTTAGATATTACACACTAAGGCTACTAAATGTTGACTAAAGGATATTACACACCAACAATCAGATTAAGAAGAGAATCACTCTCAATCTTAAGAAAAGAAGCTGTTTTTATTTGAAAAGTTGAATGATCAAGTTTACAACTGAAAGCCCCTATTTATACTATAAGGGAACGTAATATGAGGAGCCTACAACATTAAATTGGTTACAATTACAAGGGAAGACTTGACCAAAGACCTTGACCAAAGACCTTGACTTCATTAACTCTTATTTTGACTATGAATGTAGACACTTTTCTCCTCCTTTGATGACGCCAATTTTGAGCATTTTTAATTGAACTCCTTTTGATTTTAAACAACAAATTGGGCTGGTTGTAATGTGATTCATTTGCCTCATTAAAAACCTGACCAAGAAAACCCAATGGGAGAAAACTTGGATAAGGGAAAAAGAGTACAAATGGATCACATACCCATTTGTATGCTGTCTTGAGCTTGTACTAAAATCAGAGTGCATTTAGGCACTTCTCCATTCAAGCTCAAGTGAATTTGTTGTGCATTCTCCTTGTTGAGCATATTGACATAGGAAAATCAAATAAGACCTATCTTGACCTACAAGGCAAGTGTGAGCACAAAAATTCAGTTTGAATAACAAGGGAAATGAAAAAGGAGGGAGTTATTATTAACCACATGGTTAAAATGGTTAAATAGCTACCTTGGGAGAAGAATCAAGGTGAAAATGACATGTCCATGCTGCACACAGTCTTGGTAACCACACCAAACAGTCATGCCTGCTGCACACAGTCTTGGTAACCACACCAAACAGTCATGCCTGCTGCACCCAGTCTTGGTAACCACACCAAACAGTCATGCCTGCTGTCTCCTCTCTTCTCATTGGTTGTTGACAGGCTCCTCCTCTATTCAAACTCATTCACAAGTTTGAATTCGTTTTCTTTTGTGTTCACATTGTAAATCCTCTATAAAAGGGCTGTAAAGACTCAATGTATGAAAATACTCTTAGGAGATTCTTCTCCATAAGTCTAAGTCATTTTCNAATTCAAATAAGACCTATCTTGACCTACAAGGCAAGTGTGAGCACGAAAATTCAGTTTGAATAACAAGGGAAATGAAAAAGGAGGGAGTTATTATTAACCATATGGTTAAAATGGTTAAATAGCTACCTTGGGAGAAGAATCAAGGTGAAAACAGTCATGCCTGCTGCACACAGTCTTGGTAACCACACCAAACAGTCATGCCTACTGCACACAGTCTTGGTAACCACACCAAACAGTCATGCCTGCTGTCTCCTCTCTTCTCATTGGTTGTTGACAGGCTCCTCCTCTATTCAAACTCATCCACAAGTTTGAATTTGTTTTCTTTTGTGTTCACATTGTAAATCCTCTATAAAAGGGCTGTAAAGCCTCAATGTATGAAAATACTCTTAGGAGATTCTTCTCCATAAGTCTAAGTCATTTCTCATTTTCTCATACTTCTCTTTGAGTTTTCAGATTCAATTCTTCACATTTCTCCTCTATAATCTCAATATTCTTTCACTTGCTGCCTTTGTGAAGATGTCAGCTAGTTGGTCTTCACTCTTTGTATAACATGGCAGAATGGTTCCATCTTGAAATTTCTCTCTAACCTTATGGCAATCGATCTCTATGTGCTTGGTCCTCTCGTGAAACACTGAGTTTGAAGCAATGTGAATGGCTGCCTGATATCACAATGGAAGGTAATTGGCCCTGGTTGTTCAATGCCGAAATCTTTCAAGAGCGCTTTGAGCCAAGTTACTTCATTTGCCAGCTTCCTCATTGCCCTATATTCTGCTTCAGCACTAGAACATGATACCACCTTCTGCTTCTTAGTCTTCCAAGTGACTAAGTTCCCACAAATGAAGGTGCAATACCCGGTGGTTGATTTCCTATCGACCCTATCACCAGCCCAGTCCGCATCACAATATCCGACAATATCAGTGTTCCCATTCTTGCCCATCCATATGCCTTGACCAGGAGATCCTTTGATATATCTAAGGATCCTTTCTACCATGCTCCAATGATATACAGTAGGTTTCTGCATATGTTGACTCACTTGATTCACAGCAAAACACAAGTCTGGTCGTGTTAGGGTGAGGTAGATCAACTTCCCAACTAGTCTCCTATACTGAGAAACATCCTTAAATAACTCATCAGCTCTCTCCCCCTTTCCGTTGACCTTGTAGCCATGTTCAAGAGGAGTTTTGGCCGGTTTAGCCCCAAGCTTTCCTGTGTCTGTCAACTCAAGAGCATACTTTCTTTGGGATAGAAAGAGCCCTTCCTGAGACCGACACACTTCAATACCCAAGAAGTACTTCAACTCTCCAAGATCCTTGATGTCAAATGATCTGTTTAAGAAGGCCTTTGTGGACTGAATTCCTTCCTTGTCATCTCCCATGATGATAAGGTCATCCACATAAACCAAGACCACCACAATTCCTTTTGCGTTTTGACGAGTGAACAAAGTATGATCTGAATGGGATTTCCTAAACCCATTATCAGTAAGTGTGGAGCTTAATTTGTGATACCACGCCCTTGGTGACTGCTTCAACCCATATATATTTTGATTTCTCATCTATAAAGGTCACAAAGTATTTATTCCTATCTCTAGACATGCAAGGTGAGGTCCAAACATCGGAGTGTACTAAATCAAAACAATGCTCATAAATGGTAGACGATTTAGGGAAAACAACACGACAATGTTTGCCAAGGATACAAGCCTCACAAACTGAGTGATCATAAGCAACATTAGGCATTATTAAGCTTAAAGCACGAGCATGAGGATGTCCTAATCTAGCATGCCATAAAACATCTTTATTAGCAAAAACACAGGATTTGAAAGCTAAGGAATCCGAATTGCTTGGAGGAGTGTCCTCAAGAACATAGAGCTCATTTTGAGTCCCACCACTTCCAAGTATCTTACCACTCTTAATATCGTGAAAGTAAACATTGTTAGGTCCAAAAGTAACATTGCAATTCAGGTCTTTAGTAGCCCTTTTGACCGAAACTAGGTTAGACTTAAACTTAGGTACAAAGAAAGCAGTACTTTCTTTGTGAAATAGTCTTAATTTTCCGGTTCCTTCAATTGGAATACTCTTACTGATGCGAACCTCCCAAGGAATGCACTTCTGGATGCGGTTGAAATAGGCTTTGCAACAGAATGAATCGAAATTCAATCTGTTCAAAGGTTGTGGATTGAAGGGTCACACAGTAGTTGCGGAAAGACTACTGATTTACCTAAGATAGTAGCTTAGATATTACACAGTAAGGCTACTAAATGTTGACTGAAAGATATTACACACCAACAATCAGATTAAGAAGAGAATCACTCTCAAACTTAAGAAAAGAAGCTGTTTTTATTTGAAAAGTTGAATTGTCAAGTTTACAACTGAAAGCCCCTATTTATACTATAAGGGAACGTAATATGAGGAGCCTACAACATTAAATTGGTTACAATTACAAGGGAAGACTTGACCAAAGACCTTGACCAAAGACCTTGACCAAAGACCTTGACTTCATTAACTCTTATTTTGACTATGAATGTAGACACTTTCCCCCCCCCTTTGATGACGCCAATTTTGCTCATTTTGAATTGAACTCCTTTTGATTTTAAACAACAAATTGGGCTGGTTGTAATGTGATTCATTTGCCTCATTAAAACCCTTACCAAGAAAACCCAATGGGAGAAAACTTGGATAAGGGAAAAAGAGTACAAATGGATCACATACCCATTTGTATGTTGTCTTGAGCTTGTACTAAAATCAGAGTGGTTTTAGGCACTTCTCCAATCAAGCTCAAGTGAATTTGTTGTGCATTCTCCTTGTTGAGCATGCAGCTGATTGCCTCTTTGAGTTTCTTGGCCTTGGCTCGGGTTAATGGTCCAGCTGGTAGTGCAAGAGCTTCCTCATGTTCCACTGGCTCATTTCTAGCCATGAGCTTCTCCTTTTGTGTGCTTTCCATGCTCGTATCATCCCCCTCCTCTTGAAAAGGATTTGACCTCAAATCTGGTTCATCTGCAATGAAAGGCACAAGATCAGAGACATTGAAGCTTGAACTCACATTATACTTACCTTGTAGATCAATTTGGTAGACGTTGTTGTTGATCTTCTGAACTATCTTGAAAGGTCCATCTATTCTGGGCATAAGTTTGGATTTCCTTTCAGCTGGAAATCTTTCTTTCCTCAAGTGAATCCACACGAGGTCTCCCACCTCAAATACCATTTCACGTCTTCCTTTGTTGGCCTTTCTTGCATATTGTTGGGTTCTGGCCTCAATATTCTTCCTTGCATTCTCATGGATCTGTTTAACAATCTCAGCTTTTCTTTTCCATCAATACTAGCTCTTTCACTTAAAGGCAAAGGGGTTAGATCCAAAGGAGATAAAGGATTGAAACCATACACAATTTGAAAAGGAGAATACTTAGAAGCAGAATGTACAGAATGGTTATATGCAAATTCAGCATGTGGTAAACATTCTTCCCATGTTCTAAGATTTCGTTTGATTAATACACGCAATAAAGTAGAAAAAGTTCTATTAACTACTTCAGTTTGACCATCCGTTTGTGGGTGACATGTTGTAGAGAATACCAACTTAGTTCCTAACTTAGACCAAAGAGTTTTCCAAAGGTAACTCAAGAACTTAGTGTCTCTATCAGAAACTATGGTCCTAGGCATTCCATGCAAGCGAACTACCTCTTTAAAGAACAAATTGGCTATATGCAATGCATCATCAGTCTTGTGACATGCTATAAAATGAGCCATCTTAGAGAATCTATCAACCACAACAAAGATATAATCCTTTCCTGTCTTAGTTCTAGGCAAATCAACCACAAAGTCCATTGATATGTCAATCCATGGATGAGTAGGAATGGGTAAAGGAGTGTACAAACCGTGGGGTTGAACCTTAGACTTAGCCTGTTTGCATGTAACACACCTTGCACAGATTCTTTCTACGTCTCTCTTCATGTGTGGCCAATAGAAATGATCTTGCATGACCTTAAGTGTTTTGGCAACTCCAAAATGCCCCATCAGTCCACCTCCATGAGCTTCCCTAACTAACAAGTCTCGAATAGAACAGTTAGGCACACATAATCTATTATCATAAAATAGGAATCCTTCATGCCGATAGTATTTTCCTGAAGCAAACTTTTTGCTAGCAATGTATACATCTTTAAATTCAGGATCAGTTTCATATAGCTCTTTAAGCTGTTCAAAACCTAACAACTTAGCATCAAGAGTGGAGATTAAGGCATACCTCCTTGACAATGCATCTGCCACAACATTCTCTTTACCTTGTTTGTATTTAATGACATACGGAAATGTTTCTATGAACTCACACCCACCGTGCATGCCTTTTGTTCAGCTTCTGTTGGCCCTTTAAGTGCTTAAGTGACTCATGATCAGTGTGAACCACGAACTCCTTAGGCCACAAGTAGTGTTGCCAAGTTTGCAAAGCACGGACCAAGGCGTACAATTCCTTGTCGTAGGTTGGATAGTTGAGGGTGGCTCCTCCAAGCTTCTCACTGAAATAGGCTATAGGTTTCTCATTCTGCATCAAAAAAGCTCCAATACCTATACCAGAAGCATCACATTCTATCTCAAAGGTTTTAAGAAAATCAGGTAAAGATAGAAGAGGTGCATGTGTAAGCTTTTCTTTCAAAGCTTGGAATGAGCTTTCTTGAGCTTGTCCCCATTTGAATCCTACGTCTTTCTTGATTACTTCAGTAAGTGGGGCAGCAATAGTGCTAAAATCCTTGACAAAGCGTCTATAGAAGCCAGCTAGCCCATGGAAACTTCTCACTTCTCCTACTGTTTTTGGACTTGGCCATTCCTTAATAGCTTTGACCTTCTCCTCATCAACCTTAATACCATCTGCACTTATAACAAAGTCTAGGAACACAATGTTATCTGTACAAAAAGTGCATTTCTTAAGATTGGCATATAGTTTTTCTTTTCTAAGAACGCTTAGAACCAATCTCAAATGACTAGCATGCTCTTCTAGATTCTTGCTGTAGATTAAGATGTCATCAAAGTATACTACAAC
This sequence comes from Pugionium dolabratum, assembly GCA_018901945.1. Taxonomy (NCBI): domain Eukaryota; kingdom Viridiplantae; phylum Streptophyta; class Magnoliopsida; order Brassicales; family Brassicaceae; genus Pugionium; species Pugionium dolabratum. Next base: position 21,366 of record JAEVFF010001686.1, on the reverse strand, counting down.
AAAGACTCCTATGAAAGCTCTAAGAACATGATTCATCAACGTCATGAAAGTACTAGGTGCATTTGTTAACCCAAATGGCATGACTAACCATTCATATAATCCATGCTTAGTTTTAAATGCAGTTTTCCATTCATCCCCTACCTTCATGCGTATTTGATGGTACCCACTTTTAGGATCTATCTAAGAAAAGATTCTGGAACCATGCAATTCATCAAGCATGTCATCTAACCTAGGGATTGGATGGCGATACTTTACCGTAATGTTGTTGATTGCTTTACAATCAACACACATGCGCCAGCTGCCATGTTTCTTTGGCACAAGTAGAACTGGCACAGCACAAGGACTCATGCTCTCCCTGATGTAGCCCTTCTCCATTAGCTCAGTAACTTGTCTTTGTAGCTCCTTAGTCTCAACAGGATTGGTTCTATAAGCTGGTCTATTTGGTAGTGAGGCTCCAGGTACAAAATCAATCTGATGTTCAATGCCTCTGATGGGTGGTAGCCCCTTTGGATTGTCTTCTGGAAAGACATCTTCATATTTCTGCAAAATAGAAGTCACTTCACTCGGTAATACCGGTGCAACGTTAGTTAAGCTCATGAGAGCTTCCTTATAGATAAACAAAAGAACAGGTTGTTGTGATAAGAGAGCCTTCTTAACTCCACCAGTTCTCACAAAGAAACTTGAGTGCTTCTTGTTCTTGTTCTCGCAGCCTCTGTCACTTTTGGTTCTTACGGTTTCCTTTGAAGTTCCAGCTGTTTTCCTTTGCTCCAACACGAGCTGATCTTGGTACACCTCCTGTGGTGTCATAGGAACAAGTGTGATCTTCTTACCTTTTTGTTCAAACGAGTGTTGGTTTGTGTAACCATCATGAATGACCTTTCGATCAAATTGCCATGGTCTTCCAAGCAGAATGTGGCCAGCCTCCATTGGTAAAACATCACAAAGGATCTCATCTTGGTACTTTCCAATGGTTATAGGTACCTTGAATTGGCTGCTTACCTTCATTTCGCCACACTCATTAAGCCATTGCAGCTTATACGGCTTTGGGTGCTTGAACACTTCCAGACCTAACTTGTTTACCATAGTTTCACTAGCCACATTAGTGCAGCTGCCTGCATCAATAATGATGCTGCAAACCTTTCCTTGGACGTGGCA
>JAEVFF010001685.1:0-35442 GCA_018901945.1 Pugionium dolabratum | reverse complement strand
CTCATTCTTCTCCTCCTTGTGTCAGATACCTCACGATCCCACCAGATGAGGGCATTGTCCGTGAGTTGTGCTACTGCCATTGAGACTCTCCTAGGTCCGGGTTGGTTGTAGTGATCAAAGATATGATCCATTCGCTTCTCCCAATCTAGGTAAGCCTCGGGGTCTACTTTTCCTGCAAAATTTGGAGGAGTTAGTTTAACATCAGGATGAATTACCCGGTTATAGGTGTGTTCATCTCCATCCTCATGACGTCTAGGAGGCATTCTTGGTCTCTGGTGAAGACGATATGGCTCAAAGCCATCATCTTCTGCCTCTGGTTGCCGTGGAGGTCCTCTCGGCCTATGGTGATAGTTATGAGGTTGTGTGTCCTCATCTCCATCTGGCTTGGGTTCCTCCTGTTCGTGCCGTGTCCTAAGGTGCTCAGGACCCTCAGGACGGTCTTGCTCAGCTCTCACGTGCCTTATGGCCTGGAATCTTACTGGTCTCTCCACGCGCTCCAACCTCTCGCCTATGGATGCGAGTTGTGTTTGGAGTGTGGTGAACATGGCCATCATGGCTTCAGCTGCGTCTCTATTCTCTTCTCCCATGTGTGCTACAAAGAAAGAAGACAATTAGGGTGCTCCTAAATTATTAGGAGAGTTTTCTTTTTATATGTGGTTTGAAAAAATGCAAAAAGGAAAAATTCTAAAGAAAGGAAATTCGAAAAAAAGGAAACTTCCTAGACAACTTGTGCTAGCTGTCCAATTCGAATTCTTTTAGTATCTTTTCTATTTTCTTTTTCTTTTCTTTTTAATTAAACTTAAAAATAAAGGAAATATGAATTAAACAAAAGGGAAAACGTGAATGATAATGCAAAAGTGAACCTAAACCCTAGTGATACACGTAGGAGGCTAGATGCACTCGGTTTGGAGTTTGATGTTGTTTTTTTTTATTTTTCTTGAATACGACTTAAACTAATGCAAGAACTAGAAATAAGACAAGCAAAAGGATAGAAACAACCTGGTTTAGGAGCTTTAAGCTCTGATACCAAAAATGATACAAGCCTTGATTCAAGGATGTATGCGCGTGGGCTGTTTGTAGAAGATTAGGTGAGAAACTCAACCTTAGGCTTCTGGATAGGGGTTTTCTGGTTGGTAAACGATGGAAGGGTGAAGTGAACCACACGAGGGGTGATGAACCTCGTGATAAATCACAAACTTAGAGCTAGGAGGGCTGGTCTCAACTAGGTTCTAAGCGCACAAGATTCTTAGAGAGAAAACTTGTAGGGAAAAAGTTCTAATTTATTAATAATCAAAAAGGTTGTCGAACTACAATGCTGGAAGGAGCCTTATTAATATGCTCGACAGCTTGACCTTCTAGGGTCGACACAAATAAAGAAAAAGGAAAGTTTACAAAAGTGCACAAAAGGAAAAGATACAAAAGTGCATAACCGAAAAAGGACCTATTCCTAAAATGTTCTTGACTCAAAAATGTAAAGCAACTAGATCCTACCCTGCAAAACAGAAAGAGGCATATATTCGAATGTAAACTTACCTTAACTCACCTCACGGCCAAGAAATGGAAGGTGGCCGTCCTTGTGGCATGCACGCGCCTTGCTCCTAGTCTTCGACTTGGAGTAGGGTTAAGAATCTTTGGGCCCTGACCTCTCTTGCCACTAAAGCCCAAGTCTCTGATGTCCCTTGTGTTGTTGAGAAGCCATTGGACTCTTCCTTGCATTTTTGGCCCATTGTCCTTAGTCGATCTTCCTCTAGGAGCTTGTTGACCCATAAGCTGAATTTGTGGAAGAGTGCCCTTGATCTGCTTCTTGTCATTGCTCCTTGAGGTACCACTGGTGTTGAGACTTCCTCTAAGTGCATGTCCTGGAGCTGGTAGCTCATTTGGTCCGAGTCCTCTTGTGTAGAAGTGGAAGTGCGCGTGTACTCGGCTGGATCGCCTGTACCGGCTGGACTGTGCGCGGTACTGGCCGGAATGACTTCAGGACCGGCCAAGTTGATCCCGGAGTCGGCGGTGTCATCAGGGGGACCGGCGGTGTCATTCACGTCCCCACCAAGTGTGCCGGAAGCTTGGGCCTCTCCGCCGGCGATGTTGACCGGTCTGGTCCTATAGGTCGAGGGTCCGGCGGTACTGTCTGGTCCGGCAGGCGCGCCAGATGGTCCTGCTGTCTCGGGCAAGCTTCCTGGTCGGCCAGTCTGGTCTCCTGGCTGGATGTACGACCTGATGTCCTCATCATTCCCCAACCTAAGGAGTTCCAAGCTAGCACCAAGAGGAGATGGACCATTCAGAGTGCTGGAGAGGATCAACAACAACGCCTACCGGATCGAGCTCCCAAGTGAGTTTAATGTGTCCAACACGTTCAACGTAACTGACTTAGCCCCTTTCCATGCAGATGAACCAGTTTTGAGGTCAAAACCTACTGAATAGGGAGGGGATGATGGGGACATCAGGTCGTATGGCCGGCCAGGAGACCAGACTGGCCGACCAGGGAGCTTGCCCGAGACAGCCGGGCCGTTTGGCACATCTGCCGGCCCAAGCGGTACCGCCGGACCTTCGACCAACTGGACCGGACCGATCAACATTGCCGGTGGAGAAGCCCAACCCTCCAGCCCAAATGGTGGTGACGTGGATGACACCGCTGGTCCCATTGGTGATGCCGCCGGTTCCGGGATCAACTTGGCCTGCCCAGAAGACATTCTGGCCAGCACCTCGAACAGTCCAGCCGGTACAGCCGATCCAGCCAAGTACACGGGCATTTCAACATCTACACAAGGAGACTCGGACCAGATAAGCTACCAGCTTCAGGACATGCATCTAGAGGAAGTCTCTACACCAGTGGTGCCACCAGGAGCAATGACAAGGAGCAGATCAAGGGCGCTCTTCCACAAATTCAGCTTGTGGGCCGACAAGCTCCTAGAGGATGATCGACTAAGGACATTGGGCCAAAAGTGCAAAGAAGAGTCCAAAGGCTTCTCAACAATGCAAGGGACTTCAGAGACTTGGGCTTTAGGGGCAAGAGAGGTCAGTGCCCAGAGATTCCTAACCCTACTCCAAGTCGAAGATTAGGAGCAAGGCACGTACATTCCACAAGGTCGGCCACCTTCCATTTCTTGGCCGAAAGGTAAGAAAGGTAAGTTTTCAAATTATATACTTGCCTCTTTCTGTTTTGCAGGGTAGGATTTAGATTGTTTACATTTTTGAGTTAAAGACATTTTAGGTAGAAGTCCTTTTTCGGTTATGCTCTTTTGTAAGTTTTCCATTTGTGCATTTTTGTAAGTTTTCCATTTCTTTTCTTGAGTCGATCCTAGAAGGTCAAGTTGTCGAGCATATTAATAAGGCTCCTTCCAGCATTGTAGTTCGACAACCTTTTTGATAAATAATAAAGATCGAATTTCTTACTACAAGTTATTCTCTCAAGAGACTTGTGCGCTTAGAACCTAGTTGAGACCAGCCCTCCTTGTAAGAATATTGAGATTATAGAGGAGAAATGTGAAGAATTGAATCTGAAAACTCAAAGAGAAGTATGAGAAATGACTTAGACTTATGGAGAAGAATCTCCTAAGAGTATATAATACATTGAGTCTTTACAGCCTTTTTATAGAGGATTTACAATGTGAACACAAAAGAAAACGAATTCAAACTTGTGGATGAGTTTGAATAGAGGAGGAGCCTGTCAAACCAATGAGAAGAGAGGAGACAGCAGGTATGACTGTTTGGTGTGGTTACCAAGACTGTGTGCAGCAAGCATGACTGTTTGGTGTGGTTACCAAGACTGTGTGCAGCAGGCATGACTGTTTGGTGTGGTTGCCAAGACTGTGTGCAGCATGGGCATGTCCTTTTCACCTTGATTCTTCTCCCAAGGTAGCTATTTTACCATTTCAACCATGTGGTTAATAATAACCCATCCTTTTTCATTTCCCTTGTTATTCAAACTGAATTTTCGTGCTCACACTTGCCTTGTAGGTCAAGATAGGTCTTATCTGATTTTCCTATGTCAATACTCCCCCTCAAGCTAAAGACTTTGGAATCACCCTAAAGTCTTAAGCTTGGGAACCCAAGGCAACACCTCATTAAAAACCTTATTAAGGAAAACCATTTGGGACAAAACCTTAATAAGGGAAAAAGAGTGTGTTGCTCTTGGATTAGGAGACCTTTGATCATGGGTGTGATAAATCAACAAGCCCAAGTTTGCTAAAGATTTTCTTGCAAACTTTGAGACTTGCTGCCTTTGTGAAGATGTCAGCTAGTTGGTCTTCACTCTTTGTATAACATGGCAGAATTGTTCCATCTTGAACTTTCTCTCTAACCTTATGGCAATCGATCTCTATGTGCTTGGTCCTCTCGTGAAACACTGAGTTTGAAGCTATGTGAATGGCTGCCTGATTATCACAATGGAAGGTAATTGGCCCTGGTTGTGCAATACCGAAATCTTTCAAGAGTGCTTTGAGCCAAGTTACTTCATTTGTCAGCTTCCTCATAGCCCTATATTCTGCTTCAGCACTAGAACATGATACCACCTTCTGCTTCTTAGTCTTCCAAGTGACTAAGTTCCCACCAACGAAGGTGCAATACCCAGTGGTTGATTTCCTATCCACCCTATCACCAGCCCAATCCGCATCACAATACCCGACAATCTCAGTGTTCCCATTCTTGCCCATCCATATACCTTGACCAGGAGATCCTTTGATGTATCTAAGGATCCTTTCTACCATGCTCCAATGATATACAGTAGGCTTTTGCATATGTTGACTCACTTGATTCACAGCAAAACACAAGTCTGGTCGTGTGAGGGTGAGGTAGATCAGCTTCCCAACTAGTCTCCTATACTGAGAAACATCCTTAAATAACTCATCAGCTTTCTCCCCCTTTCCGTTGACCTTGTAGCCATCTTCAAGAGGAGTTTTGGCCGGTTTAGCCCCAAGCTTTCCCGTGTCTGTCAACAGATCAAGAGCATACTTTCTTTGGGATAGAAAGAGCCCTTCTTGAGACCGACACACTTCAATACCCAAGAAGTACTTCAACTCTCCAAGATCCTTGATGTCAAATGATCTGTTTAAGAAGGCCTTTGTGGACTGAATTCCTTCCTTATCATCTCCTGTGATGATAAGGTCATCCACATAAACCAAGACCGCCACGATTCCTTTGGAGTTTTGACGAGTGAACAAAGTATGATCTGAATGGGATTTCCTAAACCCATTATCAGTAAGTGTGGAGCTTAATTTGTGATACCAGGCCCTTGGTGACTGCTTCAACCCATATATTGCCTTCCTAAGTCTTAGAACCTGTCCCTCTTTGCAAAGATCTTCAAGGCCTGGTGGTGGAGTCATATACACTTCCTCTTCAAGTTCTCCTTGTAGGAATGTGTTCTTGACATCCATTTGCCATAAGTCCCAAGTCAGATTCGTAGCTAGTGAAAGAACAACCCTTACAGTGTGTAGCTTAGCCACCGGTGCAAATGTATCAGTATAGTCCTCTCCATATGTCTGAGTGAAACCTCTTGCAACTAGACGTGCCTTGTACCTTTCTATGTCCCCATTGCTCTTATACTTGATGGTGAACACCCACTTGGAACTCACAGCCTTCTTGCCTTTGGGAAGTTCTTGTATATCCCATGTATGATTCCTTTCCATAGCTCCCTTCTCATCTCTTACTGCATCTAACCATTCTTTCTTGCTCTCAGCTTCTTCATAAGTCCTTGGAATCTGACTTTGTTCAATCTTTCCAAATCTGACTTTGTTCAATCTTTCCAAGGAATGCTTGATGACTAGATGGCAAGAGGTCAAGGGAACAAACAGCTTGTATGGGATGAGCCACGGCCTGGTCGTTGTAGAATACCCTAGTGTTCCTAAGTCTAGTACTCCTCCTTAAATGCTGAACAGGTGGTGCAGCCTCCTCTACAACCGTTTCCTCTTCCATTTGGTGAATAGGTTCCTCTATACCCACTTCCAAGTCGTCTTGTTCTTGATTTTGGGCCATAGCTTCTTCTTGGATTGGAGTTGGTTCTTGAGTTACCACCCCTTGTTCATTCTCTTGGGTATCTTGTGAACTACTTAAGGTTCTTGTTTCTTCGTGTCTTGAATCCTTTGGCAGATCATTTCCCAAATGATTCAAGAGAAACCTCAAACTCGTAGCCAAATCAGAATGTGACCTTGAGAGATCCTTCAATCCTTCCCAATCTTTCTGATCATAATAGCTTCGTTCTTCTATGAACTTGACATCTCTAGACACATATGTCCTGTTGTTGCTCGGATCATAGCACTTATAACCCTTTTGTGTTGTCGAATATCCAAGGAACATACACTTGATGCTCTTTGCCTCCAACTTGTTTCTTAGATCACCTGGAACATACACAAAGCACACACACCCAAATACACGTAAATGATCAATGGAAGGTATAGTTTTATTGAGTACCTCAAATGGGGATATATCTTGCAAGACTTTGGTTGGAATCCGATTGATGAGGTAGCAAGCAACCAAGACTGCATCTCCCCAAAAACTTTTAGGAACATTGGTATGAAACATCATGGATCTTGCTACTTCCATTAAGTGTCGTTTCTTCCTTTCAGCAACTCCATTTTGTTGTGGTGTGTGTGGACAGCTAGTTTGATGTAGTATTCCATGTTTGTTTAGATGAGCTTTGAATCTTTGACTTGTGTATTCCCCTCCATAATCTGATCTTAACACTTTGATCTTGGCATTGAATTGATTAGTAACATAATTATGAAAGTTTATAAATGCCTCATAAACCCTATCTTTAGATGGAAGTAATGTAACCAATGTATATTTCGATTTCTCATCTATAAAGGTCACAAAGTATTTATTCCTATCTCTAGACATGCAAGGTGAGGTCCAAACATCGGAATGTACTAAATCAAAGCAATGCTCATAAATTGTAGCATATTTAGGAAAAACAACACGACAATGTTTGCCAAGGATACAAGCCTCACAAACTGAGTGATCATAAGCGACATTAGGAATTATTAAGCTTAAAGCACGAGCATAAGGATGTCCTAATCTAGCATGCCATAAGACATCTTTATTAGCAAAAACACAGGATTTGAAAGCTAAGGAATCCAAATTGCTTGGAGGGTCTTCAAGAACATAGAGCTCATCTTGAGTTACACCACCTCCAAGTATCTTACCACTCTTAATATCCTGAAAGTAAACATTGTTAGGCCCAAAATGTAACATTGCAATTGAGGTCTTTAGTAGCCCTTTTGACAGAAACTAGATTAGACTTAAATTTAGGTACAAAGAATGCATTAGTTTCTTTGTCAAATAGTCTTAATTTTCCGGTTCCTTCAATTGGGATACCCTTACCATCAGCTATAGTTACTTGTCCTAGACATGGTTCAATGTTCTTTAACAACCTAGCATTGCTAATCATATGGTGAGAAGCACCTGAATCCAATACCAACTTATGATCTGGTTTATCAAGCGATTTATGGGAGTAGAGTGTGATACCGGAGAGTTTTGAGGCATAGGCCTTGATGAGATCCTCCAAGTCACTCTTCTTACCATACTCCATGGATACATTCATAGCTAGCTCCCCTCCTTGGTTGGATGAACTTGCCGGTTCAGTCGCAACCATTTGAGAGATGTTAGCCTTTGAATCCTTGAACCGGTTTGGCTTGAGATGGGGATGAAGTATCCAGCACTTATCCTTGATGTGGCCATTCCTCTTACAATGCTCACACATCACACTCTTCCTATCCTCTTGCTTAAACACGCTTTTGTTGGCCATGACTAGTTCTCCTTTACCACCCAAACAAACCAATGTTGCCTTGCTCCCTTTGAATCCGTGAGCACACCTCTTCGAAATCAGGGAGTTTTGGCTCTCTCAGGATGGACTTAATCACATCCTTAAAGGCTGGATTTAGGTTGAAAAGGAGCCCAAATATCTTGTCTTGTTCCTTCCTTTCATTAAGCACCTTTGGATCCATAGAACTTGGTCTCAACATGTCAAGCTCGGACCATGTTGACTGGAACTTGCCCATGAATTTTGTGAACTCCATATCCTCTTGGTGTAGATCATTGAGAGCCTTCTTAACCTCATACACACGGCTGAGGTTTGAAACATCCCCATACACCCTCTTGAGAGTGTCCCAAAGAGACTTGGCAGTTTCACAATGTGAATAAGCTTCAAGAATGGATGGGTCCAATGAATTTTGGAGGAATCCAAGGACTGATTGATCTTCTTGGAACCACCTAGCTTCTTTTTTTCTTGTTGCCTCATCCTTCTTCTCCTTTGGATCATCTATAGATGGAGTATTATCCTCCAAGATGTGATTCCAAAGTCCTTTGCCACAAATGGCTGTCTTGATTGTTCTTGACCATAATGTGTAGTTCAAGCCTTTGAGAACTACTGCTATCACCGTAGGTTTCAGGCTGGAACTAATTTGAACTGTATCCTCCATTGTTAGGCTTTGAAGAGCTCAAAGGGAGCAGCTTTTATGGTTGAATGAAACCGTGAGTTTTTAGTCTAAAGACTGAGAGATTTTTGACAGAATTTTAGATTAGAAACTGAGAGATTTGAGTAGAAAAGATAAGAGAATGATCTTATGCTCTGATACCATGTAAGAATATTGAGATTATAGAGGAGAAATGTGAAGAATTGAATCTGAAAACTCAAAGAGAAGTATGAGAAAATGAGAAATGACTTAGACTTATGGAGAAGAATCTCCTAAGAGTATTTTATACATTGAGTCTTTACAGCCTTTTTATAGAGGATTTACAATGTGAACACAAAAGAAAACGAATTCAAACTTGTGGATGAGTTTGAATAGAGGAGAAGCTTGTCAACAACCAATGAGAAGAGAGGAGACAGCAGGCATGACTGTTTGGTGTGGTTGCCAAGACTGTGTGCAGCATGGGCATGACTGTTTGGTGTGGTTGCCAAGACTGTGTGCAGCATGGGCATGACTGGTTGGTGTGGTTGCCAAGACTGTGTGCAGCATGGGCATGACTTTTTCACCTTGATTCTTCTCCCAAGGTAGCTATTTAACAATTTCAACCATGTGGTTAATAATAACCCATCCTTTTTCATTTCCCTTGTTATTCAAACTGAATTTTCGTGCTCACACTTGCCTTGTAGGTCAAGATAGGTCTTATTTGATTTTCCTATGTCAATACTCCTAACTCTAAGTTTGTGATTTATCACGAGGTTCATCACCCCTCGTATGCTTCACTTCACCCTTCCATCCTTTACCAAACAGAAAACCCCATCCAGAAGCCTAAGGTTGAGTTTCTCACCTAATCTTCTCCACATAGCCCACGCGCATACAACCTTGAATCGAGGCTTGTATTAGGGTGGCATATTGACTCGCATAAATACTGCAAATCCGGGATCCATCTGTTGGAAATAGCTAACTAGCATCTCCAAACTATGTATGCGGCTTTGTTGATCCTGATTCCATATTTGCGTTGTCTTCGTTCTTCATCAAATTGCATAACTCATTCCTCTATACGAGCATTTGCTGCGTCCATACGAGCAGTTGCTGCAACTTGTTCTTCGATTTGACGTTACGCGGCATGAAGTTGTTCTTAAAGTGCGACAAAATCGGAAGATGTTGATCCGAAGCTGCGCCTACCTGACCCGTGAATCTTGTTAAGGCTGCCAATACCGTAAGGACGTCCTCTATCATCCGAAATAGAAGATTAAAAGAAAATATATAAGAAAATTAAATAAGTGATTACAATCAAAATAAAATAACATAAAAATTAAAAAATTTAAATTATATTTACCTGAATGAATATTTTATTCATTTCGCCCTAGGTGAGCTCTAGTCGCTGCGAAGTACCATCAGATGTATCATTAGGATCTACCTCAATGATCGCCAATTTTTCTTGGATGTTTTTATTTCGTATGCTTCACCGATTTGTTTGGCATTCAAATTCAGATACGTCTCATCTTCCCGAGTATGAGTCTTTATAAAGATTTCTCCAATAGAGACTGGTCGTATCAAATTATTTTCTAATTTCTAAAAGATATTTTAAATAAGTAAAGAATGAAATTTAAATTTAAATTTTGTAATTTTAAATTATGTACCATTTCTTATGTAATCTGGATGTATGAGTTTTGGCCCAACAAATGTTTGTGCGGTCCAAGACCATCCCGAGGAGTTCTGATTGTTGGATGATTTGCTACTCCTCTCATTCGTCGTTTTTGTTTCCCAATAGACTGTCATTGTTTTGTACAAACTAAGTGAGATTCACCATGGATATTTGCTGGTTGTATGAACCGTGTTCACCGTTTCTTTCATTCGTCTAATATAGACAGATTCAGATTCTTTTCGTACCACCGAAGTTATCATAGGATCACACGTGTACGATTGCTTGCGAAATTTAAAGTTTAATAGTATTAGTAATTAATAATTTATCATTAAAATAATAATTAAGTATAATAATAAATAAAGAAAAATACTTACCATAAATTCAATTGGCATGACCGTAGAGGCCGTCAAGTTTGTTTTTCAAAATTTTTGAAATGTGACGGGTTATAGTCTCTTTGTCCTGGTCAAACCTAATAATTTAAATATATTAAATATAAGTATTTTGGAATAAAGTTTTTATAAATTTTTAGTCATTAAAAAATATTTTTAATAAAATATTTATAATTTATTTAATTTATATTTATTATTTATTATAATTTAAAATAAATTATAAAGTATTAAAATACTTACCATGTGGTGTTCAACACTAGTATTGGGGACAACACTGTCAAGTACTGATTTTGTGTCGGAGTTTGTAATAAACTATATAGTGTGGTAGTTTGTTCTCCTGTTTCCGTTTCAGAAGGCGGAACCTCTTCCTCCTCAAACTCCTCGGATTCGTGAAACCGATGAGTCGGTTTGGTTTCAGGCATCGAGTGCGGGATGAAAGTGTATTGATAGGAAGGCGGGATGTCGCTATATAAGCGGGGGTGACGGGTTCTAGGAGGCCAATGAGTTATGGCCAAAAACAACGGGATTTGTTGAATTCCACACCATCTCATAGATCTATCGCTACTCGCCATTAGGATATTTGGCTGTGTTTGGGAAAGTGCTGGAAATATTTAGAGAGGATCTGAGAGTGTTTGGAAAGTTTTAAATTGTGAAATGATGGAAAGAAGTTCACGTATATATGTGGTCACAAATTGGTTATAAATTGACCAATTTAATATGTGATCACAAATTGGTCGCAAACTTGTGATCATGTATAAATTTGGGAGAAGTTGAAATTCGCAAAAAAATTTGAATTCCCCCACACCCCCAAAATAAATGGTGTTCGCAAATTGGTCGAAAACTTTCAACTCCCTCAAAAATTTAATGGTGGTTGCAAATTGGTTGCAAATTTGCGACCAACTTGCGACTACACTTTAATTGTTGGCGTGGTCGCAAATTGGTCATAATATTTTTGACCAATTTGCGACCACCCATGAAAAATATGTAGTGGTCACAAAATGGTCGCAAAATGGTCACAAAATGGTCACAAAAAATGTGACCACTTTGTGACCACATATAAAAAATAAGGCGTGGTCACAAATTGGTCACCAAATAGCGACCAATTTGCGATTACACCAACAATTTTGTCATGTGGTGGCAATGTGGTGGCAAATTAATCACAAATGATATCCCAAACCCTAAATTATAAGAATTTTTTATATGAGATTGATTACATTATTATGAGTTGTATAAACTTCAGTTACTAAATAAACAACAACAATTAACACATTTACCGAATTTATATATCATTTAACTAAAACACTTAACACATTTTTTTAACAATATATTACTCATAATTTAATAAATTTAGAACAACATAATTATGGTTTTGTTTATATTTTTGACTTAATGATTTGTACATACCTAAGAGTAGAAAATATAAGTTTTAAATGTGAAAAATACATAACAAACATGTAAAATTACACATGTGGTCGTAAGTTAGTCGTAAAAATAGCGACCAATTTGCGACCACATATGAAATTTGTAATTTGTATTCACAAATTAGTGACTTTTTTTACCTTATTTTGTGACCAATTAAGTACCACATTCCAAATGTAGTGACAATATGGTGGCAAATTAGTCACAATTAATATTTTAAACCCTAAATTATAAGATTTTTTTTTAAATTATGAATTATATGAGATTAATTACATTATTATGAATTGTATAAACTTGAATTACTACGTAAACAACAATAATTAACACATTTATCAAATTTATATATCATTTAACTAAAACACTTAACACATTTGTTTAACCTTATACTACTCTATAAACACTATATGTTTAATAAATTTAGTGCAACATATTTATGGTTTTGTTTAAATTTTTGTGACTTATATTGATTTGTACATACCTAGGATTGCAATTATAAGTTTTAAATGTTAAAATATATAATAAACATGTAAAAATACACAAGTAGTCGCAAATTGGTCGTAAAAATAGCAACCAATTTGCGATCACGTGGTAAAAATTATGATGTACTCGCAAATTGGTCGCTACTTTTGCGACTAATTTCTGACTACATACCAAAAATGCCCCGTAGTCACAAATTGGTTGCAAAATTAGTGACCAATTTGCGACTACAACGTAAAATTTTAAAATGTGGTCGCAAATTAGTGGCTAAATAAAAACTAGAAGAATTTCAGAATGGCCAATGAAAGAGAGTTTTTCGACATTGCCACGTTCGGAATGATCTGGAGAGACAAACTAGGGATTGAGAATTTGAGATTTGGTGGAAATGGAGAACGGGCGGGAGAATTGCATGTGCGGTATATTGTTTTGAGAGTTTTGTACATAAATATTTATAGAAAATATCATTTTTGCATTTGCACAAATTTGTAATATCATTTTTATAAGTAAAATATATTACATCTTTTCGTCCTCATCATCATATGAAAATAAAATATTACACTAAAATTCATCTTTTACTTCGGCATCTCCAATATCGAAATCAATTTCTTCGCTTTGATTAACTCTATCAACCAAACGATACAATTCTATCTCGTCAACCACCTTTACCTCTTCATCATTTTCTTGTTGCAACATGATGTCATATTTGTTTTTGTAGTTTTCCCAACATATTATATCTCAAATTAACTTTAAAAACATTGAGCCATGTTTGTTTTGATGATTATATGGTGTGCGGATAAAGAATATAACAAACTTGATCTGCTTGAGAGGCTGCAGTACATCATATAATGAAACATAAATTAGTTATTTATATAAACAAATTTATAGAAATTTACGTAATATAAAAAAATTAATATTACTTAATAAGTAGTTATTTAGAAATTATTTACGTACTTAAAATAAATGGTTTGTATTATTTTCCTGATGATAAATATCAACGACGCTATTTACGTAGAATCGTACCATTCATATTCAAAAAGCATGATCTTCAAATTTAGGAGTCCAACATACTCAAGTTGAATGATATTTGTTAAAGTACCATAAAAATGACCTTCATCAAATGCATCTGAGTAATTGTCTCCTTTGACACAAATTTCGTAGTCACATGTCTTTCTTTTGTTTCCATGTTTCTTCGTGTGGAACATATAACCTCTTGATTATCAATCCTTTTGTACATCCAGTATCTTGAATTATTGTAATTTTCCCACATGTTCGAAGTTTTTTACTTTTGATTCTACAAATGAGAAAAGACACATGGGAGCAAATATGCGGCTTAATAGCGACTACCTATCCTGGTCGCAAGTTAGTTGCATATTGGTTATAGTTTGGTTGCACATTGCGACCAATATGAAACTACGGGTTTTATTACCAAAAGTGCGACCAATATGCGACTACATACTATGCCTACCCGACCTGTGCATGCGGTTCAGCCATGTTTGTTTTAATGATGATTATGGTGTGCGGATAGGGAATATAACAAACTTGATCTGCTTGAGAGACTGGTACATCATAATTAATAAAATGTAAATTAATTAGATGTATATATATATAATGAAATTAATTTATGGAATTTTACGTACGTCATATATATAAATGAACATATATTATAGTCAATTATTTACGTACGTACCTAGTATAAATGGTCCGTATTTGTAGTACTTCCCTGATGATAAGCCATCATCAACGCCATTTTCCGACTTCCGAGTTCCTTTCGAAAGCGTAGGATTGTACCACTCACATTTAAAAAGCGTGATCTTCAAATTTAGGAGTCCAACATACTCAAGTTGAATGATATCTGTTAAAATCCCATAGAAACAACTTCATCAAATGCATCTGAGTAATTGTCTCCCTTGTCACAAATGCTGTAGTTACATGTCTTTCTCCTGTGTTTATGTTTTTTTGTGTGGAACATATAACCTCTCATAAAATAGATCGGCCAAGTTATCATCGGTACTTGAACTAATTCTTTAGCCCATATCAGAAAGGCGTGTGGATCTATTGAAGTACATGCATTGACTTATGATCATATATATATATATATATATATATATATATATATATAAAGTAATTAGTATTTCAAAATTAAAAAATTAATATAATATATATGTGAATTAATTAAACATACATAATCTCGAACCCATATGTGGAACTCTTCCTCTCTTTTCGATGAAATGTCATTTTCCGAAAGATATAGATACGTACAACGAATGTGATCTTCAAACATGCTACAAAATTATATATGAAAAATTAATATATATTGCTTGATTACAATGAAATTGTAATGTAATAAATGAAAAAAAAAATTCATAGTATTTACCTCTCCAGTGGCCGAAAATATTCACAATTCCACAAAACATATACATGTGCATATTTGTATTTTTTTCAGAGAGCCATATTTCTTTACATTTACCATTTGGACGACCCATATGAGTAAATAAATCTGGCACTCTGGGATCCGGATATACAGGGATATCACTTTCATCGAATCTTATAGACCTATATATATATTATACATGATATTCAGCACAAAAATTTAATTAATTACCCTTCAAAATAAAATAATTAATTAATAAACACAACAATTTATGGTACATGTTTTTCGTGCGTATGTGGGAAGCAAAGTAATGCTCCGAGAAGTAAGATATCTCATCATTCACCTATTATTCAATAATCGACCCTACATCATATTGTTTGTTCTTTGCCTTGCTTTTCAGTTTTTTAAAAAACCTTTCAAATGGATACATCCACCTATATTGCACAGGTCCACCCAGTTCAGCTTCGTATGGCAGATGTATAGGTAGGTGCTCCATGACGTCGAAAAATGCAGGTGGAAAAATCTTCTCCAAATTGCACAAAATTATGACTATGTTTTCCTTCAGAATTCGGACACGGCTTTGTTATAATGATTTGGAGCATAAATCTCTGAAAAAATCCTCCAATCCCAATATTACCATCTAGTATTAATTAGTACATGTAATTATTATTAATTTACGTACTTAAAATATAAAATATGTTTATTAGTATATACCTGATAATGCTAGATGAACATTTCGCCGTAAAAGTTATGCAAATATAAAAGGGAGAAGCCATTCCATAAAAATATGGCAGTCATGGCTTTTCATGCCCAAGAACTTCAGTCCATACATATCCACACAATTTGCTAAATCTACCGCGTAGCCGTCCGGAAATTTGACATCATTTTTTATACATTTCAATAAGCGTTCTTTGGCTTTTTGTGTCAATCAAAATATAGGGAATGAAGCATTATCCCGACCATCCACATGCAACTTTTTCGAGAGCAAAACTTCGCAATATCCAACCTTGACTTAACTGTATATTTTGATTTTTCTTTGACATTCATAACAGTATTAATGATGTTATTGAATAAATTCTTCTCTATATGCATCACATCAAGATTATGTCGAATGTTAAGATCCGTCTAGTACGACAACTCTCAAAATATGCTTTCTTTGTGACAATTATGCCAGCTACCATAACCTTCTTCTTTACTTTCATGAACGTTTCCTCCACAGTCAGATGTTTTTAGAGGATTGACAGTTTTTATTCGCTTGTATAAAACTTGTTCGCCTATAAATGATTGTGGAGGATAGTCATTCAAAGTGTGCTTCCCCTTTAAAACATTTGTTTTATTTTTCTGTAACGGGTGACCCTTAGGAATAAATCTTCTGTGACAATCAAACCAACACGTCTTTCTACCATTTGGTAATTGAAATGCCTTTGTATCATCCATACAAATTGGACAAGACAGTCTACCATGCGCTGCCCATCCTGACAACATTCCATAAGCGGGAAAATCACTTATCTTCCACAGCAACACAACTTTTAGATTGAAATTTTGATTCAACGATACATCGTATGCATCAACTTCCGTAGACCAAAATTCTTTCAACTCATCAATCAAAAGCCATAGGAATATATCCAGACTAGCGTGCGGATGATTTGGCCCCGAATTCAGATTTGTTAGAGACATGTACTCTTTCTTCGTACACATATCTGGTGGCAAGTTATATGGAGTGATAATCACCGGCCATAATGAATGATTGTGAGACATCCCAAATGGATTGAACCCATCAGTACATAAGCCAAGATAAACGTTTCGAGATTCAGCAGCAAATCTAGGATGTATATATTGAAAAAAATTACCACTCTGCAGCATCAGATGGATGATTCATTTCTCTGTCTTCTACTTCAAGCTGTGTGTGTTACCTCATTGCCTCTACGGTTTTCTCGCTTTGATACATTCTCTTAAGTATGTCGCCTATAGGTAAATATCACATACGACTGAAAGGTATTCTCGTCTTACCTTCGCTTGGCTTATATCGAGGGAATCACAAAATTTGCATTTTTCTCATTTCTCATATTCTTTCCAAAGATCATACAATTGTGAACACACACGTCAATTGTATAAAACAGGAGCCCTAAATTTCGCATCAATTTTTCAATTTTATAATATGAACCCGTTGCCTGATTCTCCTTGGGCAAATATTCTGTAAACAGCTCCGTCCAAGAATCCATGCATTTTTCTGGTATATTAAAATCTGTTCATGAAACGATCAGATAAAGATAAATGTGAGTGCCATTCATGACAACTATCATACAATGGATTTTTCGTAGCTTCCAACATGTTGTAAAAAATTTGTGCTTCTACATTAGGTCCTTCTACATTATTATATTCTTTCTCGTTCTGACTATATTACTCATCAATCGTAGTCTCACGAAATGCATCCATCACCATTTCAACATATCTATTACCAGATGTACCAACTGTTTCTTCACTAGTACCACACTTACCTCCCTGATTTCTTTGGACATCACCCCGACTACTCGTCCCTAACTGAACATTTAGCTCTTCTCCATGTTTATACCAAATATAATAATTTGCCATAAATCCTCGACTATATAGATGACACCATATCTTCCGTCCCGGAATAAATTTATCGTTTTTGCAATTAATACAAGAACAGAAAAACTTACCTCCGCTACTTTGAGCTCTTGGTTGACTACTTGAAAAATTCATGAACTGCTCCATGCCTTGTGCAAATTCTGTCGATATATTTCTTATTTGATTATCAATCCTTTTGTACATCCAATCTCTCGAATTATTATAATTTCTCCACATGTTTGAAGTTTTTTTTTCCTTTCAATTCTACAAATGAGAGAATGGAATGGGGCATGTATATATAAGATTTTGCCATTACTTTACCACTACTTTTCCACACTACTTTGCCACT
Source organism: Pugionium dolabratum (assembly GCA_018901945.1). NCBI lineage: Eukaryota > Viridiplantae > Streptophyta > Magnoliopsida > Brassicales > Brassicaceae > Pugionium > Pugionium dolabratum. The sequence continues at coordinate 17,801 of JAEVFF010001685.1, read as the reverse complement.
ACTTTGCGACCACAACAGTGTAGTCGCTTAGTCGCTTAAAAGTCGGTATACCTACCATGCACATGTTTTTTATGTTGTCACTTTACCACCATTTTGTGACTGAAGAGCCACTCCTACCGTAGTCTCAAATTGGTCACATATTTTGCGACCAATATGCGACTAACATGTGGTTCTTCCACATGCAGCCGCTAATTGGTCGCAAAGAAGCGACTAATTAGCAACTGCCACCATCAGACGCAAATTAGTCGCATATTATTGGCATAATGGTTGCGTATTGTGACCAATATGCGACTACAGTTTTTAGTCACACTTTTGGGACCAATTTGCGACTATAGCTCCGTTGTCGCAAATTAGTTGCAAAACAGTTGCAAAAGTAGTCGCAAAAGTTGCGACCACAGATGTAGTCGCAAAATACGGTGGCCTTTTGGCAGTTTTCTTGTAGTGATGGTGCAAGGCAGTAAGTTCCATAGTATGCCAACGGAGGACCCCCTAGGTCACTTGGACCAATTCAATAGGCTTTGCGGAACTGTCAAGATCAATGAGATTTCAGAAAATGCTTTGAAGCTAAGGTTGTTCTTATTTTCTCTAGGAGATAAGGCTCATAAGTGGGAAAAGAATATGCCACATTATTCAATCACCTCATGGGATCAATGCAAGAAGTTCTTTCTGGCCAAGTTCTTCTCAGCCTCAAGGACAGCAAGATTAAGGAACGAGATCTCTCAGGTTTTGTACAATACGGTAATGAAAGCTTCTCTGAATCATGGGAGCATTTCAAGGGTTACACAGTACAATGCCTTCATCATGGCTTCTCAAACAAGTCACTCCTCAGTACCTTATACAGAAGAGTGCTCCCGAGAATTCTTATGCTTTTAGACACGGCGAGCAATGGGAACTTCTTTGGACAGGAAGCTTAAAGTGGAATGATATTGGTGGAGAATCTTTCTCAAAGTGACGGGACAATTGGGAAGACTATGATAGAGCCTCACGTGGGAGCAGAGGCTATGAAGATGAGCATAGAAGAGAGATGAAGGAACTAAATGAGAAGCTTGACAGTGTGCAAGTGTCTCAACGAGCTGTGAACTTTGTAGGAGAGTTTGATGGGTACAAGGGTATCAAGAAGAAGGGAACGACGTCCAGGAATGTCATGAGGACATGAACTACATTTGGGGCCTTCAGGTTATCAGAAAGGTTTCAATCAGAACTACCGAAGCCACCCCAACTTCTCATACACAAGCACCAATGTGGAGAACCCGCAAGACTTAACGTTTCCTCCATACAAACCTCATGACCAAAGCTACCAGACCTACAAGCTTCCACCTCAAGGTTTCCAGGAAGGGTACGTGCCAAGACCCAAGTATCAGCCTCCTGGATTAAAACACAAGATGGGATACAATCATCAGCAGCACCCCCTTTTACTCAATGCACCACCCGTACCTAAGGCTGTCCAGGAAGATGACACGAAGGCACTATTGTAAAATATCTTGGAAGATCAGGGAAAGGGAGCAATAGAGATGAACAAGAAAATGACTGAGATCAACAGCAAGGTAGACAATGCCTTTGGGGAGCTCGGCGCAAAGTATGTGCACCTCTCGCCTCATCTTATGGCGCTGGACAGCCAGGTTGCATAGATAGTTTCTTCTTCTGCACCAAAAGGTAAACTCCCCGATGAACCTGAATTAAACCCACGAGAGTACTGTCAATCCATCTTGATAAGTAGTGAAGAGGCACCCACATCTATGGGGAAGGTAGAGGAAACCGAGTCAGAAGGACAAGAAAGCGACGATGAGCTTTTGAATGAATCAAATGGAAACAAAGTTGAACCTATCCTAGTAGAAGTTGAAAAGGTTCCTCCCAGAGTTCAAGAAGTGAATGAGGAGGAGAGAGAGTCCTACAAACTCGAAAGAATTGAGAAACGTCCATTTCCCAGAAGGTTTAAAGAGCAAATCCTTGAGCTGCAGTACAAAAAGCTCAAGAAACAACTAAACTCAATCACATGGCCACTCCCATGCTGTCTTAAAGATCATCCAGGGATGAAAAAGCTCGAGCAATATGAGATGGAGAACAGAAAGAGTGTTGAGGAAGGACCGGCAATGGATAATCATGAGTGTAGTGCAATACTCCAAGGTTCTACACAGGAGAAGTTTCAAGATCCAGGTAGTTTCACTCTTTCTTATACCTTAGGACCTTTGTCCTTTGGTAAATGCTTGGTGGATCTTGGAGCTAATGTGAGCCTCATGCCTCCCATGGTTTCTCAAAATTGGATTTAATAGACTTCAAGAAGGCTCGCATCTCGTTTGTTTTGGCAGACAGGTCTAAGAGGTCTTCTATTGGGATCCTGGAAAACTTACAGGTGAAGGTTGGCGACTCAATTATCCCCACAGGTTTGGTTGTGCTAGAGATAGATGAGGAGCCAGCCAACCCAATAATACTGGGGAGAATATTCCTAGCCACCACGGGAGCTGTAATCGACATGCCAAAAGGTATAATTGAACTCAACTTAAAAATCTCTACTCTCAAGATCAAGGAGACATGCAAGGACCATCGAGGGCAAGGTTTTCTCTATAGAAACCTTTGGAGGTTTGGAGGATATGAATGGGAAGACGATAGCAGCAACTGAAGATGAAACTTTCTTGGGAAAAGAATACACTAGCAATGGTAAGTCTAGTGACAAAGACAAGTTCGGTGAGCACAAGGCAGAAAAGGCAGACGCAAGATCGAGGCCAAGTGATGTATACTTCAATCCCAAGCTGTCAAGATATAAACAGGAGAAGGAAAAAGGAGCTAGAGAAAGTGGAAAGACACTACCCGTGTGGCCGATTACGGGTAGGCCGATCGCGGACCAAGGATGTGAGATCGGCCATTGGGCCGATCTCAGCCGACCTACTGCGCATGAAGGCAGAACTGGCCAACCTCCCAGACATTCTCCAATCAACCACCAGGCCTATCTCGCAGGTGGACCTCCCTGGCCGCTCCACCTACATGACAGTGCACCCAAGAATGAGCACATCATCTCTCTCAACCCATTTCTGGCAATAAAGAGATATCGATTGCTCAAATTTGCCTCTATTTTCATTATATATGTTTCTTTTATTTTCATCTCATTTCTTATTTATTTCTCACCGAGACAGTGAGAGATAAGAGCGGGAGAGAGCACACTGATGGTCGCATTTGCATTATTTTGCATTGTACATATATATATGCATTAGAAAAACACAAAAAAAAATCAATAAACTTAAAAAAAATTTCATTGTCATTTATATTCCGTGTGTTAGGATTGAGTGTAAAAGCATATAGTATTTAGCTGCATTTGCATATAGACCATGGTTAGACAACCTCAACTATGTTGCACTTAGAACTAAGATTGGTGCCCTTGCCAAGAGTACTATGATGCTTTCACCATTTCGAAAGTTGGGAATCTTGTATTGTGCTACAACCTATTAGGTAGATCATTATCGGGAATTGAAATGTGTCTGATTTGATCCAAACTTCATAAATTAGAACTTGAAGTGCATCTTTTTAAGACTTGTTCATAGATACCAATATACACATTCAGATTTCCTTTCACCTTTATACCACCCTTTTTAACCCGAATGGCTGAATCCCCCTTTTTGGGATGGTTACGCCACTCTCCAACCCAATCATTTCCTTGAAGCCAACATCACTCTTGAGTGTGAACCGTGTGTAAGGACTTTTTATTAGAATGCTTACTTTGCAAAACATGTTAAGTTTTGAGAACGGACAAATCTTGGACTTTCATGTAGATGTTAGCTTCACACTATAAGCTCAGTGTAGGTTAGGATTTAGGTGGGCTTGCTAGGGTGTTTGAGTATGAGATGAAAAGAAGAAAAAAAAGAGAAAAGAAAAATGAGAGACACCCAAAAAGGGAGCGTGTGGGAATGTGCATAAGAAATAAAGACATGGGAATCGGTTAATAAGTGTAAAATATAGCTCTAAGTTTCAAAGTGCAAAAAATTCTCTAAGAAAGTAGAGAAGGCAAAAGCCTACATCAATTATCAAGAGTAGAGGAGAAAAATAAGAAAAAAGCTAGAAAAGAACAGTGATTTCAATAAGCCCAATTAATCACTACCCCCTAGTGCCAAAAAGAGAATTTCAAAGTGAGAGAAGAGAAGAAGATAGGAAAAGAAAGCCTCAGAATGATAGATCACTTAGGATGGGATTGACTTGAGTTTTAGATAGAATTTTGTGCTAGAATATAGGTAGATAAAAGTCTTGTCTTGTATGCATCATTGTTTTTTACTTTTAGTGTTTTGCAAAAGTTTCATTCCTTCTCGAGAGAACCCTTGTGACTACTTGAACCACCTTATATCGCTTCAGAAACCATTTCTACCTAGCTAAATGAAATTGTCTAGGTTGATGCATAGAAAAATTTACTTATGCTTTTAATTGAATGTTAAAGAGTTAGGAGATTTGATCAAGCATAGCATGACTAAGATTGACATCGTGCCACATACAAAAAGGTACCGGAAAGTAGGCTCGACTTAAGCATTATAATACTCTTAGATAAGGATTTTGGGATTAGATCTTTGCGCACGCTTTCGGTTAGGGGTCCAGTCTCTAATCCTCTTCTTTGGTTTGTTTTTGATTGTTTTCCTCGAAGACGAGTTAAAGGCAAGTCCGGGGGAGTTGATAACCATGGTTTTTGCAATGTTTCACGATGCATTTCACCACCCTTTTGTGTCTTCATTATCATTTCAGGCATTTTATCCACTCATTTACGTTCATTGGCATTTATCATTACATTCTATAGGTTATTGCATACATTTCTACATCTTGCATACCTTCTTGATATTTTCAAGTACAGCAAGAAGTCATATGGGATCAAGCAACAAAAAATGGCCAAGGAGTCTCCTGGAATCCACGAGATTGGCCGTCAGGATGATCTTAGCCTGGCCAATTTTAAGAATCCTTCCAGCCCATCACGAGATTGGCCACTAGGCTGATCTCATGTGGCCTCTCTCAAACCCACTCAATACCAGATCGGCCATGAGGCCAATCTCACCCTTAGGCCAATCTCAAACCAACTCCATGTCTAGCCTGATTGATCCCAAGCCAACTCCCTTCCCAGCCTGGCCGATCCCAAGCTAACTCAAGCAAAACTCACTTCTCATCACAAGATCGGCCATTAGGCCGATCTCATGTTGCCGATCTCAGGCCAAACTGCATGAGGAGGAAAATGTGAACTCAAATAGAACTCGGTCTCTTGATGAAAATGAAACTCCGACCTAACCCCAGAAGAAGCGGATTGAATTCATAATGGGAGGCTCGAAGTATTGTCGCAACTTTGAGACATCAATAAAATCCTGGCAACGGAAGGCAGAGTTCGGGAGGACCAAGTTTGCAGCAGGGACCAGGCCGGACATATCCTTTTCCTAGGAGGACGCCGCTGACCTCGACAGTCTGCACAACGACCCATTGGTAGTCGAGCTAGACATCAGTCCCAACTACGAAGTATCAAGGGTCTTGATTGATACCGGAAGCTTCGTTGACGTCATGTTCCTTGAAACACTCTTGAAAATGGGAATCGATAAAGGATAGATTTAAGGCCCTTCGCTTCCCTTAACAGGATTCACTGGCAAAACTGAGATGTCGTTGGGAACACTGAAATTGCCCGTTTCTGCATAGGGGGTGATCAGATGGTTGAGTTCACGGTGGTGGATAGACAAGCAACGTATAACGTTATCCTAGTAATTTCTTGGATTTATGCAATGAGAGTGGTCTCGTCTACCTATCATCAATGCATGAAGTTCCAATACTGACGAGAGTGAGAGTGCTGCGTGGAAATCAGAAGAGCTTGAGAATGTGTTATATGAGCAGTAATCGCCTTCGACTTCAATAGCAATCAAAGAACGAGGACAAGTCTAATCAAACGAAGCAAAGAAGCATTCAGAGAATTCCCCATGCAAACTCAATAACGCAAATTTGCATCGACCCAACACACCTGGAAAGAAGCGATGGAATTGAAGAAAATTTGGATCGGACAATCCGAGAGAAATTAATAATTTTTTTAAAGGCGAACAAAGAGACGTTCGCATGGTCAACAGAAGACATGGTAGGAATTTTAGAGGAAGTAGTTACCCATGAATTGAACATTGACTCGGCATTTAAGCCAGCCAAACAGTAGCGAAGGTGAATGGGGCAAGAAAAAGCTCAAGTCGTGAGCGTAAAAAAATTCTTAAGAATGGGGTGATCCGCGAGGTCCGATACCCAGAGTGGCTAGCTAACATGGTGGTGGTGAAGAAAAAAAATGGAAAGTGGCGCGTCTGTGTTGACTTCACCGACCTAAACTGAGTGTGCCCCAAAGATAGCTTTCCACTTCTACATATTGATAAACTCGTAGAAGTAACGGTGGGGAATCAGATCCTAACATTCATGGATGTGTTTCCTGGGTACAATCAGATTTGTATGCACCCGGATAATCAAGAAAAAACGTCGTTCATTACTGACATGGGAACTTAGTGTTATAAGGTGATGTCGTTCGGCTTAAAAAAACGCTGGAGCGACGTATCCTGGTGAACTGGATGTTCTCACAATAAATTGGAAGGACAATGGAGGTTTACATTGACGACATGCTAATAAAATTGGTCCGTGCTGAGCAGCACTTAGAGGAATGCTTTAGAGTGTTAAATCAGTTCGGAATGAAACTGAACCCCACAAAATGCATATTTGTGGTGAATTCTGGAGAGTTCCTCAGATACTTAGTCACGAAATGTGGAATCGAGGCTAGTCCCAGCCAGATCTCAGCTCTCTTAAAAATGAGCACTCCTAGGACAATGAAGGAGGTCTAGTGTCTAACAGGATGAATCGCGGCCCTAAACAAGTTCATTTCACGATCATCGAACAAGATCCTCCCATTCTTAGAACTACTCAGAGGGAACAAGACATTCATTGAACAAGGACTGCGAGCAAACACTCACCACGCTGAAAGCCTACCTATAGAGTCCCTCGATCTTGGTGAAACCGCAGCAAGAAAATCCCCTTTTCTTATACATGGCAGTGTTAGCGGTGGTCATCAGCGGACTATTAATCCGAGAAGAACAAGGAGAGCAGAAGCCCGTCTTTTATGTAAGAAGATGGTTGCTCAAAGTTGAGACTCGGTATCCAGCTTCTTAGAAGCTTGCCCTCACGGTTGTGACGGCAGCACGCAAACTCAGACCGTACTTCCAATCACACATGATCGTCGTCATGACAGCCCAATCTTTAAGAGAAATACTGCATAGCCCAAATCAGTCGGGTCGATTGACAAGATGAGCAATCGAATTGAGCGAGTACGATATCGAGTATCGAATATGAACGAGTATTAAAGTCCAAGTCCTCACTAATTTCATCGTAGAATTGCCTAAAGATAGCTTTGGAGAAGCATGTCATAGTGGAAGATAGATCTCCATGTAGATAGGTCATCTACAAACCACGGAGCTGGAGTCGGAGTGCGCCTAATGTCACCGACCGGAAAAGTCATCGAGCAGTCGTTTAGGTTTCTGTTCAAAGCTTCTAATAATGAGGAAGAATATGAGTCTCTAATTGCCAGTTTAAGGTTGGCGAGTGGGATCTCGATCGACGACCTAGAAGTATTTACGGATTCTCAGCTGGTACCTAGTCAATTTAACGGCGATTACGAAACAAAAAATGAGTGGATGGAAGCAAATCTAGAAATAGTTCAGGGATTAGCACGTTTGTTTGAACCATTAGAGCTCAAACAAATCCCTCCGGCTGAAAACGTGGCAGTAGAAGCCTGGACGACTCTGGCCTCCACAAATTGATCAAGAGGGTAATTCTGGTCGAGAGTACCAAGGTATCAAGCATAGAGGTCAATTCTGATGTGCATTTCATTTTCGAAGTCGGAAGCGTTGCGACAAGCGAAGCCAATGAGCGGTAAACCGTCCAGATTGGAGACAAGTGTTGAATCAAGGATTGGAGAGTTCCGATAAAGGAACACATAGCCATGGGCACAGCTCCGAGCAATAAATGAAGCATGAGGAAACTCAAGGTAGTGATTGCTCAATTTTGTGTTATCAAGGACAGGTTTTATAAACGAAGCATGAATGGGTCATACTTGATTTGCGTCGATAAGGAAGATGCAGAAACGGTAGTACGAGAAATGCACGAAGGACCATGCGAAAGTCATTCATTAGGGCGTAACCTTGCCCTAAGGGTGAAGCGACAAGAATGTTACTAGCCAACTATGCTGGCAAATGGCGAGCAATATTCGAAACACTCCGACGGGTGCCAAAGATACCTTCCTATAAGTCATCGCCCTATAGAGCACCTAAAGTCGCTCTAAGCCCCGTATCCATTTATGAGATGGTTCATGAACATCGTCGTACCATTGCATCCTTCGGGGGAATGTGAAGTATATGTTGGTTTTGACTGATTATTTTTAAAATTGGGTAGAGGAAGAGTCCTATAAGTTGATCGTGGATTCAACGGTTCAAAGCTTCATATGAAAAAATATAATATGCAGACACAGATTGCCATTTGAGATAGTCACGTATAATAGATTCATCTCCAAAACATTCGAGATATTTTGTGAAACGTGGAAAATAAGTCTGATCAAATCGAGTCCCCGCTACACACAGGGAAACGGGCAAGCCGAAGTGACAAACAAGAAAATATTAAGTAACTTACAAATGAGACACGGAGTCGACAAAGGGAACTGGGCAGAGGAATTACTAGGAGTATTGTGGGCATAGCGCACAACCCCATGAAAGTAAACCAACGAGATGCCCATCTCCCTGCTTTATGGAGTCGAAGCGGTCGTCCCCGCTGAAGCCGACCGTCCCATGTTTAAGGAGGGAATCCGCCCTAGAAAATGAAACAACAAATGATGAGATGTTGCAGGACAATCTCGACATGATAAATGAAAGACGAGACCAAACCTTACTAGGAGTACAAAACTATCAGAAGGGCATAGCAAAACATTAGAACTCAAATGTCAAGCTCTAGAGATTCGGAGTAGGTGAGCTGGTACTACGGAAGGTATTCAAAAATATGGAAAAATTTGGAGCAGGGAAACAGGGAGTCACCTGGGAAGGTCCATACATGATCGCGGAAATAGTTAAGCGTGGGGTATATGGATTAGAGACCCTCGATCAAACCCCAATGATAAAGTCATGGAAAAAATCCATCTAAATAAATCATTTTTCTAAGTTTATTTCAGCACTTCAGTTAAATTCGAAAATCAAAAAAAAGTTACTTCTTATCTTAAGTTGTGCTTCAGTCAAGACGATATAGCGCGAAATCGTACCCGATAAATTTTTTTAAAAGGGGCACTCAAAGTCACGGAAATCATATCAAACCTTAAGACAAGAGGATAATTGAATCATCACATTTAAACACGGATACGTAACCGTTAAATAAATGAGGAATACTTCGCATAAACAGGATAACCAGTATAGCTCGGTACGATAATATCAAACCCTAAAAGAAAAGGATAAACAAATCAAGCAATTTATCGTTTAAAATACGGATATGCAACCGTCAAACGAATAATAAAAACTTCGCGGAAATAATATAAAAAGGAAACCAGCATAACTCAGTCTAAAGACATTAAAACGAAAAAGGTGTCAAATCACCATAACAAATATAAAATAAAAGAAAGCATAGGAAACGTGATCAAGCTTTGGTAATATCAGCCGGAGCATAAACGCGGATAGTATCGAGGTTTGACACGAACTCATCAATCGGAGGGACAAGGGAACTTGATTCTGGAATTACAAACACCGAAACCAGAACAAGGTCAGGCGAACTGAGTGTCAAGAACTCAAGTCGAGACAAATCGATCTCCGGAAGCATAGCCTTAGCGTCAAGCAGCTCACGTGCAGCAGTCTCTTTGTCTTGAGTGTCAGCATCAAATTCTGCCTTCAAGTCCGCCACCTCACATTGACAATCTCCTCAAGAAGTTCCGAATTCGCTCTAGTTTCAGAGGCACGATAGCAAGCCTCGAAATATCTTTACCCCCAAAAAATAAGACCGAAGTAGAGACATATGCGCCCTCACTGCACCAGTAAGCTCACCCCGAGCAGCACAGAAAGCATGACTCACATCTCAATCACGTGCTTCAACAAGAGCATCATGTCTAAGCTTCAAATCCTTAACCTCGACGGTAAGCTGAACGTTCTTGTTGAAAAGCTCAAAGTTCCGGTTAAGAGTCATCTACAACTTGTTCTTGTAGTCATCGTGGGATATCTCTGCGTCCCTGCACTTGATCTCCAAACGCCTCAAATGAGTAAGAATTTTATCAACATACCTAACTTTCTCAGCATCGTCTTCCGTAATCGCGGAGAGCTTCTTCAATTCGGATTCTAGCGCTTTGATCTTCTCCTTGGCGTCATGGAGAGCCGACTCAGAGGGAGAATGCCACCGTCTCTCATATGACTCCATAGAGCAATTATAGTCCGCGATGAGCTGTAAAAACCAAGATGAAAAAAATTAAGCTCGCATACATCAAACGAAGACGATACATAGTAAGAAAAAATGGAGAATGCAACCATCTCTCGTATGACTCCATAAAGCGATTATACTTCGCGATGAGCTATAAAAACCAAGATGAAAAGAATTAAACTCGCATACCTCGAACGAAGAAGATACCTAGTAAGAAAAAATTACATCTCCCACATGTTTCGAGAAGTTGAGATAGTTCTCTTTCTGCTCCTTGCCTAGAACATCAAATGGAGGGAGCCTACAGCCTGGCCTCCTGAACTGCTGAGCAATGTGAGCCATAGCGCGGAGTCCTCGACGATATTAACGTCAGAGTTATACTCAAAATTGAAAAAACACTTCAATCTTTTCGAACCACTCCAAGGCCTTAAACGATCCGAGGCGGGTTGTTTCCGTTTGATGCAACGGGAGCCCGCGACCTCACCACTAATAGGTGGAACTTGAGAACTCTTCCCGACGGCGATTGCCTGCTTGGAAGGAGGATGATTGGAAGGGCACACCAGAGCAGCGATCTCCCGAAGGATAAGGAATAAAATATGCGAAAAAACTATTAAGAAATACGAAACGCAAGCGGGAAGAAAGCAGTAACAACATACAAAATCAAACATGAGTCAACATTGTGAGGGGAATCAGAGCCCTTACCACATGGAAGTCTTGATCGCGAAATCGAAGCGAAGACTTATGAATACGGCTCCGTGAAAAATAACTCGAATGCGTAGAACCTTCCCGCAAAATGATCACAAACGTCAGTAACCGGAAAACTTGGGAGACAAATTGTTGGAACCAGATTCAGCTCCGGAGACCCGAACTCATTGCCCCAGAACTAAGACGGTCCAAAGAAAACATAAGGCCCAGATCAAAAGCTCCAACCCATTTTATTTATTGATTTTGTAATGGCCAGAAATTTATTGTGTCTGTAGCCGCAAAATCTGCAATCAACTATTGATATGGAATTCATTGCAAAATATATATAAAAAGTGGAGCAACCCCATATAAAGATTATTAACAAATAAGAGGAGAAAATAACTTTTAAGAATTATGTGACAACTGAGCTTTCATAAAAAAAACTCGGTTCTAACATGGCTTTAAGCATTTTTTCTTCTTCAGGAGTCCAAAATAGCCTCCTTATATGATCTTTCCTAACAAAATAAACACAAGTAGTATCAAATCAGTTAGGTGTACCAGATTCTTTTTATGTACTAACACTAAAAAACGTGTCTCATAACCCCAAAGAGCATGAATGTTATAATAAACTTAACACTTACAGTTGTGAGATGTATTACAATTAGTGAAAGAACTCGCAAATTTTGGGTTTCGTCTGGGGTCGCATTCTAGCGTTTCTATTTCTCAAGAAGAAGATGAAAAACGTGATTTTCACTGAGCAAACTGAAAAGCAATGTTTTGGGTGTGTGCTCCACAATTTGAGTCGAATACTAACTCACCGCATTAAGAAGAACGGCGGATAAAAAAATAATCGCCGATTTCCTTATTCGACGGTCGCTGAATCTTAAAACGAGTACCATCGTATAATATAACTATTTTATGTGAATCGCCATGTTCTACTGGTGATCAGTGCTTTTACGGCTGGATAGGCGGCTAGGTGGCCGCAATTTTGAACACATAATAAACCAAACCGATTATATTGTTGTTGTCATGATTTATCATGTTAGTTTATAAATATTTTATTATGATTATTGGTGTAATTGAAATCTGAAAAATGAGCAAATTGAAATACATATTATAACAAAATCACCAATAACACTAAAGGAAGTTATCTTTTGATACTATTTTTTTCTAGTGATACTTGAGATTTTAAATTTTAAATATTTGTTCAAAACTGAAATTTGTTACTTATATTGTATAGGTGACATGAATACCTCAACTTCAGATCTCTTCATTTCCATATAATAAAAATTGAATAAGATATTTCGAGATTTGATAAATTTGAATATGAAGGAGTGAAATCTCTTAATTGTGTAATCAGCATCACAAAAATATCATGATTTCCGCTGAACTGGTATTCTCCGTTCAGAGATAAACAAAACAACGTGGATTTCGAAGGTAAGATTGTTTGAATAAAAGGAGAGCTAAGAATTATTTATCAGTTCGGTAGAGGAAGGTTACAGTGAGCTATTGAATATTATCTCTCTTAATTTTGGGATCCCCATTAAAAACCAATAACCGTCCTTTTATACACTTCTAATTTCCTAAATTTTTTGATATCTTTGTCATAAATGTCATATTAATGGTGCTCATAAATGCTATCTCGAGATGCCCAAACGTCATTCTCGATATCCGGCGAGATCAAACATTTTGAAAGATCTCCGATGGCTCCTCGAAGTTAACGGAAATCATCCGTATTGTGAGGTTTGGAGGTTGAGTTATTGGACCGATTCCAACTTGGGCTAGGCTAGTATTGGGGCTGCGGATTCATCCTCCAACAGTAAGCCCCCGCCCCTTAGCTCTTCAAATCGAGAAGGGAGTTAAGCTTTGCAAGATTGCTGAAGGAGCAAGGTCAAGCTTGGGATCATCGCAATTATCCGACCTTTAAAGGTTCTGCCAGTTGACGGTCTTTGGACTCTCGTCTTGTGCCATCTTCTATCGTAGGCCTGTTTCCCGTCCGCACCAACCCCTAGAGTAGTTGAGCAAGGTAACTGCCTGGAGTAGCCCGAAAATTGCAGTCAGAACTTTGCCGTAGTGAGGCAACTGAAGATTTGTGGTGGTAATGTTGGCATTGCCTCGGAACCGTCGTTTTTATGCTTATAAAAACACAATGTGCTTCTTCGGCATTCCATTCTTCAGGTGAAAGGTATTCTTCTCATCTTCCCTACGCACTTCTTTAGGATTTTAGAGCTCATAGATGTTGGGAGTTAGTTCTAGGTTGTCGTCTGGGAGCGAGACCATAATCTCAGGTAGTACTAGATCGTCGAGTCCTGATGGTTACGAGACAGTGTATTCCTCCGAGCCTTCGGTCAGCACACATCCGGTTGATAGGATTGAGGCAGAGATCGACAATTCAGAGGTCTTCATTGTTGAGAAGAAGGTCAGCGAAGCTTCTCATCCTTCGACTTTTTGGTTCTCTGTAGCTCCTTAAGCTCGGATTGAAAACACTGGCTCGAACGTAGGGACAGTCGATCCTTGGTTAATATCTGCAAGATGCTGGAAGATGTAGAGGCTAGGTTTTCCAAGCTAGGGGTTCAGCCTTGGGCGCCTCCGCCAGGCTATATATGCATGTATGAGTCGTTCTTCAACCATTGTTGTCTCTGGTTCCCTTTTCCATGCTTGCTGTTTGAGTATTGCGCTTGAAGAAGAATAGCGTCCACACAACTTTTCCTGGAGGCGATATGCAACATGCTTGCACTCCTGTTTCTTGGGACGGAGCTCGATATCAATATCGATTGTGACATACTCAAGGAAGTGACCTCGATTAAGTAGATGAAGTTGAATCCTAATGTTTTCTATATCTCCATAAAATCAAAGTTCCAGATCATCTCTGGCGTACTAAGCAAGATCTACAAGTGACAATCAATATGTTTCTATGTACGGGCTTCTGAAGAATCGCTCAAAGATTTCAGTGGAGATATCCACACTTCGTGGAATGGGTCCATCAGTAGATATTAACCAGTTCGAAGTCCAGGCCCTATCGTGTTCTTGCTTTGAGTTTCTAACCTCCTTTTCTTTTTGTTTTGCAGAACTTCATCCAATCGGTGCCCCTCTAGCACTGAATTTTTTCAGCGAGGTAGAGAAGATTTTTGCACTTGAAAAGAGGAAGTAGTCTGATATCAGCGAAGAACGCATCCGTCTTGCTCGCATCAAAGAAGATTAGGTCTTCATTTGAGGGCGAGGTTGGCCTCAATTTGTCTTTCTATTTCTGTTTCTTGTACAAGCGAAATGGTGAGAGCAGTAAAGAGGCTTCCCCAATCTCTTGGAGTATCGCCATCCTAGGGGTGGCTCCTTCTTTGTTGACCGTACAAGCGTGGTAATTTTCTGACGCTGGAGGCCGAGATCAGCCAACATTAGGTCCAGGATCTGGAGGTGGGCGAGGTTCGTTGGCGGGGATTTCCCTAGCGCTTGTTACACAATCCGACGACGTGGTAATGATCGATGTTCTGGAGGGGGTTCAGGAGGAGCCGGTCGAGGTCATCACCGTCGATCCGATTTCTTTTGGTGCCATGGTGCTCTCGATCGAGGATCTTGCTGGAGATTCACCCGCTGAAAGCAATCCTTTTCATTTTGCCACACTTTCTCCCTCTAGAAGTTTTCGCAAAAGGCTGTCTGAAAGGATAGAAGAGCTTGCTACGGGTCAAGGAGCTTCCTGCAGGTTTGGTGGCTCGCCAACAAGGCGAGAGAGAAGCACAACTTCTCCTATGACTTATCATTGGAGCAGCCGATCACCCATACCCCCTCTCGTGTGCCGACCTGTTCCGGCATGTTTCCTCCCATCACCCCGTCATCCGTGTCAACAAGCTGATTGATTCGGAGGACTACGTCGGCTGAGCAAAGCACATGGCTCTGGTGAGCTATTCTTTTGAGATTTCAAATGCTTTCGATTATCTTATATTCTTTCTTGTTGCGCTTACTAACTCTTCGTCCGACAACTCGCCGATTCGACCAACCGGATGATCGTGGGGTTCGAGAGGCGCTTTGAGAAGGCCTCTAATGTTGTCGGAAAGGCCAAGATGCCGCCGAGCGTAAGGCGATCAGACTTGCCACAAAGCTCGACACCGCGGTCGTTCAACACTCTCGCGTCACCTCTGGGCTGAGGGAGGAGTTTCGGTTGGCTACCGAGGAGCGCGTGACCAGGCCCGCGCCAACCTCGAGGAGAGTCGACGGGTTATCCTAGCGACCGAGGAGAAACAGAAGGAGGTCAAGGGTCGGCTCGGCTTCCAAAGAGTCGCAATGACGTAGTGAGGAGAGTGCTATACAAGGGTGAGTCTTCTAGGCAAGGGATGATGGCCAGGTTTGCAGCCAGACTAGCCAAGATAAAGTGGTGCATCAAGGACTAGAAGAAGTCGGATGAGACTGTTCTTCAATTCAACCAGTACTTGGGTGCCCTCTCTGCCTTGGATTCTTTCACGAACCAAGGGATCGTCGTCCCTCCCGCTCTTTTTGCAGCGGTCAAGGAGTCACGCGACAAGCTATTTGAAAAGCTTGATGCGATGGACATCTCCATCCAGTACGATGGTGATTTGGAGATGTCAGCGTCCTTGGCCGGGGGTTCGTTGGATTTGGAGATGTCAGCTTTCTCTCAAAAGAGACTTGTGCGCTTAGAACCTAGTTGAGACCAGCCCTCCTAGCTCTAAGTTTGTGATTTATCACGAGGTTCATCACCTCTCGTGTGGTTCACTTCACCCTTCACCCAATACCAACCCAAAAACCCCCTATCCAGAAGTCTAAGATCGAGTTTCTCACCTAACCTTCTCCAAATAGCCCACACGCGTGCAACCTTGATTCAAGGCTTGTATCATTTTGGTATCAGAGCTTAAAGCTCCTAAACCAGGTTGTTTCTATCCTTTTTTTAGTTTTGTTTCTTGTTCTTGCATTAGTTTAAGTCGCATTCAAGAAAAATAAAAAACAAAAAACACTGAACTCCAAACCGAGTGTATCTAGCTTCTACGTGTATCACTAAGGCTTAGATTCACTTTTGCATTGCCATTCTTGTTTTTCTTTTTGTTCAAATCATATTTCAATTATTTTTAAGTTAAATTAAAAAGAAAATAAAAAAAAATAGGAAAAATACCAAAAGAATTCGAATTAGACAGCTAGCACAAGTTGTAGAAAATTTTCATTTTTCTAAACTTTCCTTTTTTCAGGTTTTTCCTTTTCTCAACTTTTTCTTTTTTTGCAAATTCGAATTCCCCTATAAAAGAAAATCCTCCTAATCCACTTAGGAGCAAAACAACTTGTGTTTCTTTCTTGTAGCACAATGGCAGAAGAGAATAGAGATGCAGCTGAGGCCATGATGGACATGGTCACCACCCTCCAAACGCAACTCGTATCAATAGACGAGAGGTTGGAGCGCGTGGAGAGGCCTGTGAGATTCCAGGCCATAAGGTACGTGAGAGCTGAGCAAGACCGTGCTGAGGGTCTTGAGCACTTTAGGACACTGCACGAACAGGAGGAGCCCCACCTCATAACTATCACCATAGGCCGAGAGGACCTCCATGGCAACCAGAGGCAGAAGATGATGGCTTCGAGCCATATGGTCATCATCAGAGACCTAGGATGCCTCCTAGACATCATGAGGATGGAGATGAACACGCCTACAACCGGGTAATTCATCATGATGCCAAGCTAACAACTCCTAGTTTTGCAGGAAAAGTAGACCCCGAAGCGTATCTTGATTGGGAGAGGAGGATGGACCACATCTTTGATCACTACAACCAACCAGGCCCTAGGAGAGTCTCCATGGCAGTAGCATAACTCACGGACAATGCCCTCATCTGGTGGGATCGTGAGGTGTCTGACCGGAGTAGGAAGAGATTAAGGTGCGTAGACTCATGGGTCGACATGAAAGATCTCATGCGACAAAGGTTTGTTCCATCTTACTTTCATAGAGATTTGCAATGACGTTTTCGTACTCTTAAGCAGGGTACCAGATCAGTAGAAGAGTACTATGAAGAGTTTGAGAGACTAAAGAACAGGCTGGAACTCAATGACGATGAGGAAGCTTTGATGGCACAATTCTTGGATGGACTTCAAGAAAGAATCAGCCGCAAGGTGGAGAGGCAAATCTACAATGACTTCAAAGACTAGTTCCACCTATCTGTCGAGGCTGAGCAGCACATCAAACGTAAGAGCCAAGACATCCGCAGCAAGCCTAAGACGCCTTGGGCACCAAGCAATATTCCTAAGCCCGTAGACAAGGGCAAGAGCATAGAGATCGAATCAAGGTTCAAGACCAAGCCTCCTGAGCCAACCCGTGACCAGAGAGAGCCTAGTAAGTCTTCTAACCCTCAAAGATCATGTGACATCACTTGTTTCAAGTGTAGGGGTCGTGGACACATCTCAAGGGAGTGCCCAAACAACCCGGTCATGCTGATTACGGAGGCTGGAGAGTATGAGTCCCAAGATGAAGAGGACTATGAACCAGAAGGAGAATATGGTGACATTGAGTACCCTGATGTGGGGGAAGTGCTGGTCACTAGACGTATCCTCAGTGCAATGGTGGATCCTTCAGAGACCATCCAAAGGGAGAACATCTTCCACAGCCGTTGCACCATCAAAGGCAAGGTATGTAACCTCATCATAGATGGTGGTTCTTGCACTAACGTTGCTAGTGCATATATGGTTGATAAGCTAGGTCAAGAGAAGACAAGGCATCCTCGACCATATAGACTGAGATG
>JAEVFF010001684.1:19655-35571 GCA_018901945.1 Pugionium dolabratum | reverse complement strand
TATTGACATAGGAAAATCAAATAAGACCTATCTTGACTTACAAGGCAAGTGTGA
This sequence comes from Pugionium dolabratum, assembly GCA_018901945.1. Classification (NCBI taxonomy): domain Eukaryota; kingdom Viridiplantae; phylum Streptophyta; class Magnoliopsida; order Brassicales; family Brassicaceae; genus Pugionium; species Pugionium dolabratum. The sequence continues at coordinate 35,517 of JAEVFF010001684.1, read as the reverse complement.
GCACGAAAATTCAGTTTGAATAACAAGGAAATGAAAAAGGATGGGTTATTATTAACCACATGGTTGAAATGGTTAAATAGCTACCTTGGGAGAAGAATCAAGGTGAAAAAGTCATGCCCATGCTGCACACAGTCTTGGCAACCACACCAAACAGTCATGCCCATGCTGCACACAGTATTGGCAACCACACCAAACAGTCATGCCCATGCTGTCTCCTCTCTTCTCATTGGTTGTTGACAGGCTCCTCCTCTATTCAAACTCATCCACAAGTTTGAATTCGTTTCTTTTGTGTTCACATTGTAAATCCTCTATAAAAGGGCTGTAAAGACTCAATGTATAATATACTCTTAGGAGATTCTTCTCCATAAGTCTAAGTCATTTCTCATTTTCCCATACTTCTCTTTGAGTTTTCAGATTCAATTCTTCACATTTCTCCTCTATAATCTCAATATTCTTACATGGTATCAGAGAATAAGATCATTCTCTTATCTTTTCTACTCAAATCTCTCAGTTTCTAATCTAAAATTCTGTCAAAATCTCTCAGTTTCTAATCTAAAATTCTGTCAAAATCTCTCAGTCTTTAGACTAAAAACTCACGGTTTCATTCAACCATAAAAGCTGCTTCCTTTGAGCTCTTCAAAGCCTAACATTGGAGGATACAGTTCAAATTAGTTCCAGCCTGAAACCTACGGTGATAGCAGTAGTTCTCAAAGGCTTGAACTACACATTATGGTCAAGAACCATCAAGACAGCCATTTGTGGCAAAGGACTTTGGAATCACATCTTGGAGAATAATACTCCATCTATAGATGATCCAAAGGAGAAGAAGGATGAGGCAACAAGAAAAGAAGAAGCTAGGTGGTTCCAAGAAGATCAATCAGTCCTTGGATTCCTCCAAATTCATTGGACCCATCCATTCTTGAAGCTTATTCACATTGTGAAACTGCCAAGTCTCTTTGGGACACTCTCAAGAGGGTGTATGGGGATGTTTCAAACCTCAGCCGTGTGTATGAGGTTAAGAAGGCTCTCAATGATCTACACCAAGAGGATATGGAGTTCACAAAATTCCTGGTCAAGTTCCAGTCAACATGGTCCGAGCTTGACATGTTGAGACCAAGTTCTATGGATCCAAAGGTGCTTAATGAAAGGAAGGAACAAGACAAGATATTTGGGCTCCTTCTCACCTAAATCCAGCCTTTAAGGATGTGATTAAGTCCATCCTGAGAGAGCCAAAACTCCCTGATTTCGAAGAGGTGTGCTCACGGATTCAAAGGGAGCAAGGCAACATTGGTTTGTTTGGTGGTAAAGGAGAACTAGTCATGGCCAACAAAAGCGTGTTTAAGCAAGAGAATAGGAAGAGTGTGATGTGTGAGCATTGTAAGAGGAATGGCCACATCAAGGACAAGTGCTGGATACTTCATCCTCATCTCAAGCCAAACCGGTTCAAGGATTAAAAGGCTAACATCTCTCAAATGGTTGCGACTGAACCGGCAAGTTCATCCAACCAAGGAGGGGAGCTAGCTATGAATGTATCCATGGAGTATGTTAAGAAGAGTGACTTGGAGGATCTCATCAAGGCATATGCCTCAAAACTTTCCGGTATCACACTCTACTCCCATAAATCGCTTGATAAACCAGATCATAAGTTGGTAGTGGATTCAGGTGCTTCTCACCATATGATTAGCAATGCTAGTTTGTTAAAGAACATTGAACCATGTCTAGGACAAGTAACTATAGCTGATGGTAAGGGTATTCCAATTGAAGGAACCGGAAAATTAAGACTATTTGACAAAGAAACTAATGCATTCTTGTACCTAAATTTAAGTCTAATCTAGTTTCTGTCAAAAAGGCTACTAAAGACCTCAATTGCAATGTTACATTTGGGCCTAACAGTGTTTACTTTCAGGATATTAAGAGTGGTAAGATACTTGGAGGTGGTGTAACTCAAGATGAGCTCTATGTTCTTGAAGACCCTCCAAGCAATTTGGATTTCTTAGCTTTCAAATCCTGTGTTTTTGCTAATAAAGATGTCTTATGGCATGCTAGATTAGGACATCCTCATGCTCGTGCTTTAAGCTTAATAATTCCTAATGTCGCTTATGATCACTCAGTTTGCGAGGCTTGTATCCTTGGCAAACATTGTCGTGTTGTTTTCCCTAAATCGTCTACAATTTATGAGCATTGCTTTGATTTAGTACATTCCGATGTTTGGACCTCACCTTACATGTCTAGAGATAGGAATAAATACTTTGTGACCTTATAGATGAGAAATCGAAATATACATGGGTTACATTACTTCCATCTAAAGATAGGGTTTATGAGGCATTTATAAACTTTCATAATTATGTTACTAATCAATTCAATGCCAAGATCAAAGTGTAAGATCAGATAATGGAGGGGAATACACAAGTCAAAGATTCAAAGCTCATCTAAACAAACATGGAATACTACATCAAACTAGCTGTCCACACACACCACCACAAAATGGAGTTGCTGAAAGGAAGAACCGACACTTAATGGAAGTAGCAAGATCCATGATGTTTCATACCAATGTTCCTAAAAGTTTTTGGGGAGATGCAGTCTTGGTTGCTTGCTACCTCATCAGTCGGATTCCAACCAAAGTCTTTCAGGATATATCCCCATTTGAGGTACTCAATAAAACTAAACCTTCCATTGATCATTTACGTGTATTTGGGTGTGTGTGCTTTGTGTATGTTCCAGGTGATCTAAGAAACAAATTGGAGGCAAAGAGCATCAAGTGTATGTTCCTTGGATATTCGACAACACAAAAGGGTTATAAGTGTTATGATCCAAGCAACAACAGGACATATGTGTCTAGAGATGTCAAGTTCATAGAAGAACAAAGCTATTATGATCAGAAAGATTGGGAAGGATTGAAGGATCTCTCAAGGTCAACATCTGATTTGGCTACGAGTTTGAGGTTTCTCTTGAATCATTTGGGAAATGATCTGCCAAAGGATTCAAGACACGAAGAAACAAGAACCTTAAGTAGTTCACAAGATACCCAAGAGAATGAACAAGGGGTGGTAACTCAAGAACCAACTCAATCCAAGAAGAAGCTATGGCCCAAAATCAAGAACAAGACGACTTGGAAGTGGGTATAGAGGAACCTATTCACCAAATGGAAGAGGAAACGGTTGTAGAGGAGGCTGCACCACCTGTTCAGCATTTAAGGAGGAGTACTAGACTTAGAAACACTAGGGTATTCTACAACAACCAGGCCGTGGCTCATCCCATACAAGCTGTTTGTTCCCTTGACCTCTTGCCATCTAGTCATCAAGCATTCCTTGGAAAGATTGAACAAAGTCAGATTCCAAGGACTTATGAAGAAGTTGAGAGCAAGAAAGAATGGTTAGATGCAGTAAGAGATGAAAAGGGAGCTATGGAAAGGAATCATACATGGGATATACAAGAACTTCCCAAAGGCAAGAAGGCTGTGAGTTCCAAGTGGGTGTTCACCAACAAGTATAAGAGCAATGGGGACATAGAAAGGTACAAGGCACGTCTAGTTGCAAGAGGTTTCACTCAGACATATGGAGAGGACTATACTGATACCTTTGCACCGGTGGCTAAGCTACACACTGTAAGGGTTGTTCTTTCACTAGCTACGAATCTGACTTGGGACTTATGGCAAATGGATGTCAAGAACGCATTCCTACAAGGAGAACTTGAAGAGGAAGTGTATATGACTCCACCACCAGGCCTTGAAGATTTTTGCAAAGAGGGACAGGTTCTAAGACTTAGGAAGGCAATATATGGGTTGAAGCAGTCACCAAGGGCCTGGTATCACAAATTAAGCTCCACACTTACTGATAATGGGTTTAGGAAATCCCATTCAGATCATACTTTGTTCACTCGTCAAAACTCCAAAGGAATCGTGGCGGTCTTGGTTTATGTGGATGACCTTATCATCACAGGAGATGATAAGGAAGGAATTCAGTCCACAAAGGCCTTCTTAAACAGATCATTTGACATCAAGGATCTTGGAGAGTTGAAGTACTTCTTGGGTATTGAAGTGTGTCGGTCTCAAGAAGGGCTCTTTCTATCCCAAAGAAAGTATGCTCTTGATCTGTTGACAGACACGGGAAAGCTTGGGGCTAAACCGGCCAAAACTCCTCTTGAAGATGGCTACAAGGTCAACGGAAAGGGGGAGAAAGCTGATGAGTTATTTAAGGATGTTTCTCAGTATAGGAGACTAGTTGGGAAGCTGATCTACCTCACCCTCACACGACCAGACTTGTGTTTTGCTGTGAATCAAGTAAGTCAACATATGCAAAAGCCTACTGTATATCATTGGAGCATGGTAGAAAGGATCCTTAGATACATCAAAGGATCTCCTGGTCAAGGTATATGGATGGGCAAGAATGGAACACTGAGATTGTCGGGTATTGTGATGCGGATTGGGCTGGTGATAGGGTGGATAGGAAATCAACCACTGGGTATTGCACCTTCGTTGGTGGGAACTTAGTCACTTGGAAGACTAAGAAGCAGAAGGTGGTATCATGTTCTAGTGCTGAAGCAGAATATAGGGCTATGAGGAAGCTGACAAATGAAGTAACTTGGCTCAAAGCACTCTTGAAAGATTTCGGTATTGCACAACCAGGGCCAATTACCTTCCATTGTGATAATCAGGCAGCCATTCACATAGCTTCAAACTCAGTGTTTCACGAGAGGACCAAGCACATAGAGATCGAATGCCATAAGGTTAGGGAGAAAGTTCAAGATGGAACCATTCTGCCATGTTATACAAGGAGTGAAGACAACCTAGCTGACATCTTCACAAAGGGCAGCAAGTCTCAAAGTTTGCAAGAACATCTTTAGCAAACTTGGGCTTGTTGATTTATCACACCCATGATCAAAGGTCTCCTAATCCAAGAGCAACACACTCTTTTTCCCTTATTAAGGTTTTGTCCCAAGTGGTTTTCCTTAATAAGGTTTTTAATGAGGTGTTGCCTTGGGTTCCCAAGCTTAAGACTTTAGGGTGATTCCAAAGTCTTTAGCTTGAGGGGGAGTATTGACATAGGAAAATCAAATAAGACCTATCTTGACCTACAAGGCAAGTGTGAGCACGAAAATTCAGTTTGAATAACAAGGGAAATGAAAAAGGATGGGTTATTATTAACCACATGGTTGAAATGGTTAAATAGCTACCTTGGGAGAAGAATCAAGGTGAAAAAGTCATGCCCATGCTGCACACAGTCTTGGCAACCACACCAAACAGTCATGCCCATGCTGCACACAGTCTTGGCAACCACACCAAACAGTCATGCCCATGCTGTCTCCTCTCTTCTCATTGGTTGTTGACAGGCTCCTCCTCTATTCAAACTCATCCACAAGTTTGAATTCGTTTTCTTTTGTGTTCACATTGTAAATCCTCTATAAAAGGGCTGTAAAGACTCAATGTATAATATACTCTTAGGAGATTCTTCTCCATAAGTCTAAGTCATTTCTCATTTTCTCATACTTCTCTTTGAGTTTTCAGATTCAATTCTTCACATTTCTCCTCTATAATCTCAATATTCTTACATCCAATGCTCGGAAAAGGGCATAAAGCTCCTTGTCATAAGTGGGGTAGTTCAGTGAGGCACCACCTAGCTTCTCACTGAAGTATGCCACTGGTCTCCCTCCTTGGGTTAGTACTGCTCCTATGCCTATTCCAAAGGCATCACACTCCACTTCAAACGTCTTGTTGAAGTCGGGCAGGACTAGCACTGGTGCATGTGTAAGGCTGTCCTTCAAGGCCTGGAATGCCTTCTCCTGAGCTTCTCCCCAGCTGAATCCCACGTTCTTCTTCACTACTGCCGTCAGTGGTGAGGCAATACTGCTGAAGTTGGGCACGAATCTCCTATAGAAGCTGGCCAGTCCGTGGAAGCTCCTTACTTGGCTGATGTTTCCTGGTGTTGGCCATTCTTGTATGGCTCGAATCTTCTCTTCATCAAACTGTAGGCCCTGTGAACTTACAACAAAACCTAAAAAGACAAGTTTATCAGTACAAAAGATGCACTTCTTGAGATTGGCATAAAGCTCTTCTTGTCGAAGGGTTTTAAGTACCATCTCAAGATGTGTGAGGTGTTCCCGTAGGCACTTACTATAAACTAATATGTCATCAAAGTAAACCACTGCAAACTTACTGATGTACGCCCTAAGAACTTGGTTCATAAGGCGCATGAAGGTGCTTGGGGCATTAGTCAAGCCCAATGGCATGACTGTCCACTCGTAGAGCCCTTGCTTTGTCTTGAAAGCAGTCTTCCACTCATCACCTTCCTTCATTCTTACCTGGTGGTATCCACTTTTGAGATCTATCTTGGAGAAGACCGTGGCTCCACTCAGCTCATCTAGCATGTCATCCAGCCGTGGTATTGGATGCCGGTACTTGACAGTGATGTTGTTGATTGCCCGGCAGTCCACGCACATTCGCCAAGTCCCATCCTTCTTGGGCACTAGTAGCACTGGTACGGCACAGGGAGGCTCTCTCGAACATAGCCTTTCTCCAGGAGCACCTTGACTTCCTTCTCAAGCTCCTTGGACTCCTCTGGACACATACGGTAGGCTGGCCGGTTGGGCAGGGCTGCTCCGGGCACTAGATCGATCTGGTGTTCTATGCCACGTAAAGGAGGCAAGCCTGCTGGTATCTCCTCTGGAAACACGTCCTGGAACTTGTTGAGGAGAGTTGCTACTTCAGGAGGTAACTCTACCTGTTCTTTCTCTATATTCAACACTTCTTTGAAAACCATTAGTAGCATTAGATCCTTCGAGGCTAAAGCTCTCCGGACATGACTTGGTTGAATGAGAAAATTAGATTTAATGAGCTTCTTTTTCTTACTCATTTGCTGTTGAAGCTCATGTACCTGGGCAGGTGTGAGAGGAGCTAGGCTGACCTTTCTCTTGTCATGCACGAAAGTATAGAGATTGGTTCGGCCATCATGCCTGGTCTCCATGTCAAACTGCCATGGCCTTCCTAGTAGAAGATGGCCAGCTTGCATGGGCACCACGTCGCACACGACTTGGTCTTGGTACTTGCCCACACTGAATGGCACAGTGACTTGCTCATGGATCTTTGAGCTCCACTTTGTCATCGAGCCATCTCAGTCTATATGGTCGAGGATGCCTTGTCTTCTCTAGACCTAGCTTATCAACCATATATGCACTAGCAACGTTAGTGCAAGAACCACCATCTATGATGAGGTTAAATACCTTGCCCTTGATGGTGCAACGGCTGTGGAAGATGTTCTCCCTTTGGATGGTCTCTGAAGGATCCACCATTGCACTGAGAATGCGTCTAGTGACCAGCACTTCCCCCACATCAGGGTACTCAATGTCACCATATTCCTCTTCTGGTTCATAGTCCTCTTCATCTTGGGACTCATATTCTCCATCCTCCGTAATCAGCATGACCCGGTTGTTTGGGCACTCCCTTGAGATGTGTCCACGACCCCTACACTTGAAACAAATGATGTCACGTGATCTTTGAGGGTTAGAAGACTTACCAGGCTCTCTCTGGTCACGGGTGGTTTCAGGAGGCTTGCTCTTGAACCTTGACTCGGTCTCTATGCTCTTGCCTTTGTCTATGGGCTTGGGAATATTGCTTGGTGCCCAAGGCATCTTAGGCTTGCTGCGGATGTCTTGGCTCTTACGTTTGATGTGCTGGTCAGCTTGGACACATAGGTGGAACAAGTCTTTGAAGTCATTGTAGATTTGCCTTTCCACCTTGCGGCTGATCCTTTCTTGGAGTCCATCCAAGAATTGTGCCATCAATGCTTCTTCATCATCATTGAGCTCCAATCTGTTCCTTAACTTCTCAAACTATTCATAGTACTCCTCTACTGATCTGGTACCCTGCTTAAGAGTACGAAAACGACGTTCCAAGTCTCTATGAAAGTAAGGTGGAACAAACCTTTGTCGCATGACATCTTTCATGTCAACCCATGAGTCTATGGGCCTCATTCTTTTCCTCCTTTGGTCAGATACCTCATGATCCCACCAGATGAGGGCATTGTCCGTGAGTTGTGCTACTGCCATTGAGACTCTCCTAGGCCCTGGTTGGTTGTAATGATCAAAGATATGATCCATTGTTCTCTCCCACTCTAGGTAAGCCTCGGGGTCTACTTTTCCTGCAAAACTTGGAGGAGTTAGCTTAACATCAGGATGAGTTACCCGGTTGTAGGCGTGTTCATCTCCATCCTCATGATGTTTAGGAGGCATCCTTGGTCTCTGGTGAAGGCCATATGGCTCGAAGCCGTCATCCTCTGCCTCTGGTTGCCGTGGAGGTCCTCTCGGCCTAGGGTGATAGTTATGAGGTTGTGTGTCCTCATCTCCATCTGGCTGGGGCTTCTCCTGTTCGTGCCGTGTCCTAAGGTGCTCAGGATCCTCAGGACGGTCTTGCTCAGCTCTCACGTGCCTTATGGCCTGGAATTTCACAGGCCTCTCCACGCGCTCCAATCTCTCGCCTATGGATGCGAGTTGCGTTTGGAGGGTGGTGAACATGGCCATCATGGCTTCGGTTGCTTCTCTATTTTCTTCTGCCATTGTGTACTACAAAGATAGAAGACAAGTTATGCTACTCCTAAATTATTAGGAGAGTTTTCTTTTATAAGGGGATTCGAAAAATGCAAAAAGGAAAAAATCTGAGAATTGGAAATTTCGAAAATATGAAGATTTGAACAAAAAGGAAACTTTCTTGACAACTATTGCTAGCTGTCCAATTCGAATCCTTCAGGTATTTTTTCTATTTTCTTTTTCTTTTCTTTTTAATTTAACTTAAAAATAATGAAAATATGATTCTCACAAAAAGAAAAGTCGAATATAGCAATGCAAGAATGATTCTAGAACCTAGTGATGCACGTAGGATCTAGATGCACTCGGTATGAGNTCATGGCTTCAGTTGCTTCTCTATTTTCTTCTGCCATTGCGTACTACAAAGATAGAAGACAAGTTATGCTGCTCCTAAATTATTAGGAGGGTTTTCTTTTATAAGGGGATTCGAAAAAATGCAAAAAAGGAAAAAATCTGAGAATTGGAAATTCGAAAATGTGAAGATTTGAGTAAAAAGGAACTTTCTTCACAACTATTGCTAGGTGTCCAATTCGAATCCTTTAGGTATTTTTCCTATTTTCTTTTTCTTTTTTTTTTTTTAATTTAACTTAAAATAATGGAAATATGATTCTAACAAAAAGGAAAGTCGAATATAGCAATGCAAGAATGATTCTAGAACCTAGTGATGCACATAGGATCTAGATGCACTCGGTATGAGTTTATATGTTATTTTTTTATTTTCTTGAATAGAACTTAAACTAATGCAATAACAAGAAAAAAACAAGCTAAAGGATAGAAAAAACCTGGTTTAGGAGCTTTAAGCTCTGATACCAAAATGATACAAGCCTCGATTCAAGGCTTATATGCACGTGGGCTGTTTGGAGAAGGTTAGGTGAGAAACTCGACCTTAGACTTCTTGGATATGGGATTTTGGGTTGGTATTCGATGGAAGGGTGAAGTGAACCACACAAGTGGTGATGAACCTTGTGATAAATCACAAACTTAGAGCTAGGAGGGCTGGTCTCAACTAGGTTCTAAGCGCACAAGCTTCTTTGAGAGAAAAACTTGTAAAGAAAATTCGATCTTTATTACTTAGCAAAAAGGTTGTCGAACTACAATGCTGGAAGGAGCCTTATTAATATGTTCGACAGCTTGACCTTCTAGGGTCGACTCAAATAAAGAAAAGGAAAGTTTACAAAAGTGCACAAATGGAAAATATACAAAAGTGCATAACCGAAAAAGGACCTATTCTTAAAATGTTCTTGACTCAAAAATGTAAACAATCTAGATCCTACCTTGCAAAACAGAAAGAGGCATATATTCGAATTGAAACTTACCTTACTTACCTCGTGGCCAAGAAATGGAAGGTCGCCGTCCTTGTGGCATGCACGCGCCTTGCTCCTAGTCTTCTACTTGGAGTAGGGTTAGGAATCTTTGGGCCCTGACCTTTCTTGCCACTAAAGCCCAAGTCTCTGAAGTCGCTTGCATTGCTGAGAAGCCTTTGGACTCTTCTTTGCACTTCTGGCCCATTGACCTTAGTCGATCTTCCTCTAGGAGCTTGTCGACCCATAAGCTGAACTTGTGGAAGAGTGCTCTTGATCTGCTCCTTGTCATTGCTCCTGGTGGCACTACTGGTGTGGAGACTTCCTCTAGATGCATGTCCTGAAGTTGGTAGCTTATCTGGTCCGAGTTTCCTTGTGTAGAAGTTGAAATGCTCGTGTACTCGGCTGGATCGGCTGTACCGGCTGCAATGTGCGAGGTACTGGCCGGAATGCCTTCAGGACCGGCCAAGTTGATACCGGATTCGGCGGCATCACCAAGGGGACCAGCGGTGTCATCCACATCGGCACCAAGTGTGCTGGAAGCTTGGGCCTCTCCGCCGGCAATGCTGATCGGTCTGGTCCTATTGGTCGAGGGTCCGGTGGTACTGCCTTGGCCGACAGACGTGCCAGATGGCCCGGCTGTCTCGGGCAAGCTTCCTGGTCGGCCAGTATGGTCTCCTGGCTGGACATACGACCTGATGTCCTCATCACCTTCCTAGCAGAAGATGGCCAGCTTGCATCGGTACTACATCGCAAACTACCTGGTCTTGGTATCTTCCCACACTGAATGGCACGGTTACTTGCTCATGGATCTTGAGCTCCACCTTGTCATCGAGCCATCTCAGTCGATATGGTCGAGGGTTCCTTGTCTTCTCTATACCTAGCTTATCCACCATATATGCACTAGCAACGTTAGTGCAAGAACCACCATCTATGATGAGGTTACATACCTTGCCCTTGATGGTGCACCGGCTGTGGAAGATGTTCTCCCTTTGAATGGTCTCTGAGGGATCTATCATTTCACTGAGAATTCTTCTAGTGACCAGCACTTCCCCCACATCAGGGTACTCAATGTCACCGTATTCTCCTTCTGGTTCATAGTCCTCCTCATCTTGGGATTCATACTCTCCAATTTCTGTAATCAGCATGACCCGGTTGTTTGGGCACTCCCTTGAGATGTGTCCGTGACCCCTACACTTAAAACAAGTGATGTCAGGTGATCTCTGAGAGTTAGAAGACTTACTAGGCTCTCTCTGGTCACGGGTTTGCTTTGGAGGCTTGCTCTTGAACCCTGACTCGATCTCTATGCTCTTGCCTTTGTCTACAGCCTTGGGGCTATTGCTTGGTGCCCAAGGCATCTTAGGCTTGCTGCGTAGGTCTTGGCTCTTACGCCTGATGTGCTGCTCAGCCTGGACAGATAGGTGGAATAAGTCTTTAAAGTCGTTGTAGATTTGTCTCTCCACCTTGCGGCTGATTATATCTTGCAGTCCATCCAAGAATTGTGCCATTAATGCCTGCTCATCGTCATTGAGCTCCAGTCTGTTCCTTAGCCTCTCAAACTCTTCATAGTACTCCTCTACTAATCTGGTGCCCTGCTTAAGAGTACGAAAACACCGTTGCAAATCCCTATGGAAATAGGATGGAACAAACCTTAGCCTCATGAAGTCTTTCATGTCGACCCAAAAATCTACGGGTCTCAACCTCCTCCTCCTTCGGTCAGAAGCCTCACGACCCCACCAGATGAGGGCATTATCCGTGACTTATGCTACTGCCATGGAGACTCTCATATGGCCTGGTTGGTTGTAATAATAACGTAATTATGATTCCTTTATCTGATGAATCAAAAAATCCTATGATTTCATCTAAATTAACTAATAAAGTTAAAAAAATAAATTGTGAGTACAATTGAAACGACCGAAATAGATACATGAGTTAATATATGCTCTAAAATTGAAAAAATCATTAAAATTTGTTAAAAGTTAATAAATTAATACTAGGTTTTACCCGATTTTAGAAAAAAGTCGGGTATTAATTTGATTATAAAACTTATAATATCTATTTTATAAGATCTTTTGCCGCTACTCAGACTCGAACCGAGATGCTTTAGCACTGCTTCCTAAGAGCAGCGTGTCTACCAATTTCACCATAGCGGCAACTTGTTCAAAACAATACTAACAAGTTTTTATTCAATCGTCGAGATTAAAATTTAAATAAAGAAGCCAATTCAATGGAATTGACAATTGATTTCATGAATAAAAATTTGTGTAAATAGGTATTTTGAGTTTAAATTAAATTAAGATTTTTTTTTATCTGAGTTAGTTTAAATTATTTTAATTCACATTTTGTAGTTTATATTTTTTTTTCTAGAATACAATGAAAAATGTAACTAAATTAAAGTAGTTAGGACTTCAACTCAAAGACAAAACTCTAAATGTTCTTTATCATTTTTTTCATTTATATAATTAAAAAAATGATAAAAGCATTTCTAAGTTCCATTAATAATTTTTTTTTCTAAAAGTTCAAACTTCTCCAAAACCCTTAGAAATTTAAATAAAATAAGATTTGCCTAATCGATCAAGAAAAATAAAAAAAAATTATTTTGATACATTTTTTATATTGTACAAACATAAGATTTTTTGATCACTTAAAAATCATAACATATTTTATTATTTATTATTAATATTATCTAATATTCACTTATTGTGGATAGATGCTTTTATAACTTTGTTTTCAAGTAAATAATATAATAATTCAGAAAAATAAAAATTCCTAAATGTATAAAGTTAAAAATTTTAACTTAAATTAATTATTTTCAAGAACCTTGTGATTTCGCTTAAAGATTTTGTATTTCCTCTTAACGAGGAAATACAAGATCTATATTTATTATTGCATCAAGTTAGTGATGGAAAAAATTAAAAATACCATTTGAAAAAAAAATGTGAGCCTTTCTTTTTTTATCTATATATTATCTTTTTTCCCCTTGTGGTTCTTATTTATTTTTTTATATGTATTTTAAAAATTTGTTTTTACGTTAAACTAATTCTAAATTATTTTAGGATTTTTTAGTTATTTTCTTGTACAAAAAACTTTTTGAATTACCTATAGAAAGTGATTTTCCTTACAAAAAAGCTTTCACAAATGTCCAATATCCATTCTTTTTTCAAATTTTTTTACGAATACGTTTTTTCGAGATAAAAGTAAGTTTTTTTTGGAACTGCCATTCAAAAATAAAAAAAAAGTTTTTCAGTGGTATAATTGGATGTCAAAAACATTTATTATTCTATTCTTTCGTACTCCATATCGAGTGATTTTTTTTCTTTCAAATTTTATTATATATTATTTTAATAACCAAAAAGATATTCCAAACTTTAAAACCCAACTGCTTTTTACTTTTTTAAATAAAATTTGGTTATTAAATTTTTTTTTATTTAATGTTTGAAATCCGTGCGAGAGTTTCATTTAATTAATCTATCATTTAATTAATCTATACTGATAGTATATATTATAAAAAAAGCTCACTTAGTGTACTCGAAGATAATAACTAAATTCCATAATTAAAATTCATTTCTTATAAATTCTAAATAATCAAACTCAACTAGTTCTTGCATTAGTTTAAGTTTCATTCAAAAAAAATCAAAAAAATAACATCAAACCCCAAACCGAGTGCATCTAGCTCCTACGTGTATCACTAGGGTTTAGATTCACTTTTGCATTGCCATTCACATTTTCCTTTTTGTTTAAATCATATTTCCATTATTTTTAAGTTAAGGTAAAAAGAAAAGAAAAAGAAAATATGAAAAATACCAAAAGAATTAGAATTGGACAGCTAGCACATGTTGTCAAGAAAGTTTCCATTTTTTTCAAATCTTCCATTTTTTCAAATCTTTCCTTTTCTCAGATTTTCCTTTTTGCATATTTTTTCGAATTCTCTATATAAGCATCCTCCTAATCGATTCTAGGAGCAGGATAACTTGTTTTCTTCCTTGTAGTACACAATGGGAGAAGAAAATAGAGATGCAACAGAGGCCATGATGGCCATGTTCACCACCCTCCAAATGCAACTCGCATCCATAGGTGAGAGATTGGAGCTCGTGGAGAGGCCTGTGAGATTCCAGGCCATAAGGCACGTGAGAGCTGAGCAAGACCGTTCTGAGGGTCCTGAGTACTTTAGGACATGGCACGAACAAGAGGAGCCCCAGCCAGATGGAGATGAGGACACACAACCTCATAAATATCACCATAGGACGAGAGGACCTCCACACCAACCAGAGGCAGAAGATGATGGCTTCGAGCCATATGGTCTTCACCAGAGACCAAGGATGCCTCCTAGACATCATGAGGATGGAGATGAACACGCCTATAACCGGGTAACTCATCCTGATGTTAAGCTAACTCCTCCAAGTTTTGCAGGAAAAGTAGACCCGAGGCTTACCTAGATTGGGAGAAGCGAATGGATCATATCTTTGATCACTACAACCAACCAGGACCTAGGAGAGTCTCAATGGCAGTAGCACAACTCACGGACAATGCCCTCATCTGGTGGGATCGTGAGGTATCTGACAGAAGGAGGAAGAGAATGAGGCCCATAGACTCATGGGTCGACATGAAAGACCTCATGCGACAAAGGTTTGTTCCACCTTACTTTCATAGAGACTTGCAACGTCGTTTTCGTACTCTTAAGCAGGGTACAGATCAGTAGAGGAGTACTATGAAGAGTTCGAGAAGCTAAGGAACAGATTGGAGCTCAATGATGATGAAGAAGCATTGATGGCACAATTCTTGGATGGACTCCAAGAAAGAATCAGCCGCAAGGTGGAAAGGCAAATCTACAATGACTTCAAAGACTTGTTCCACCTATCTGTCAGGCTGAGCAGCACATCAAACGTAAGAGCCAAGACATCCGCAGCAAGCCTAAGACACCTTGGGCACCAAGCAACATGCCCAAGCCCGTAGACAAAGGCAAGAGCATAGAGATCGAGTCAAGGTTCAAGAGCAAGCCTCCTGAACCCACCCGTGACCAGAGAGAGCCTGGTAAGTCTTCTAACCCTCAAAGATCACGTGACATCACTTGTTTCAAGTGTAGGGGTCGTGGACACATCTCAAGGGAGTGCCCAAACAACCGGGTCATGCTGATTACGGAGGCTGGAGAATATGAGTCCCAAGATGAAGAGGACTATGAACCAGAAGAAGAATATGGTGACATTGAGTACCCTGATGTGGGGGAAGTGCTGGTCACTAGACGCATCCTCAGTGCAATGGTGGATCCTTCAGAGACCATCCAAAGGGAGAACATCTTCCACAGCCGTTGCACCATCAAGGGCAAGGTATGTAACCTCATCATAGATGGTGGTTCTTGCACTAACGTTGCTAGTGCATATATGGTTGATAAGCTAGCTCTAGAGAAGACAAGGCATAATCGACCATATAGACTGAGATGGCTCGATGACAAAGTGGAGCTCAAGATCCATGAGCAAGTCACTGTGCCATTCAGTGTGGGCAAGTACCAAGACCAAGTCGTGTGCGACGTGGTGCCCATGCAAGCTGGCCATCTTCTGCTAGGAAGACCATGGCAGTTTGACAAAGAGACCAGGCATGATGGCCTAACCAATCTCTACACTTCCGTGCATGACAAGAGAAAGGTCAGCCTAGCTCCTCTTACACCTGCCCAGGTACATGAGCTTCAACTCCAAATGAGTAAGGAAAAGAAACTTATCAAGTCTAATTTTCTTATTCAACCAAGCCATGTCTGGAGAGCTTTAGCCTCGAAGGATTTAATGTTACTAATGGTCTTCAAAGAAGTTTTGAGTGTAGAACAGGGACAGGTAGAGCTACCTCCTCAAGTAGCAACTCTCCTCAACAAGTTCCAGGATGTATTTCCAGAGGAGATACCAGCAGGCTTGCCTCCTTTATGTGGCATAGAATACCAGATTGATCTAGTGCCTGGAGCAGCCCTGCCCAACTGGCCAGCCTACCGGATGAGTCCAGAG